>PVJO010010512.1:0-63865 GCA_004026905.1 Hystrix cristata
AGTGCTGGGTACTATGTTGATCCTGGCCTCCAAGCATGAAGTCTGGGGGCAGTTGTCAGACTGCAGCAATCTGGGGGATCTTTGGTAGCCGGCCCACGTCTCCTTATAGTTTATGTCTCTAAAATTTTCCTTAGTGGTGTGGGTATTGTTGGCTTTACCAGAGAGTGATGGCTTATATCAGAAGAGAAATGGGACAAGGAAAAAAAAAAAAAAAAGAAGACACTGAGGGAGAGAGGTAACAGTGCTTTCAGTGCAAGGTGTTTCCCACCTTATTTGATGTTCACCCTGCCAGTGCGTGGGCCAAGCCAGTGCAGATCCGCGCTGGGAAGCAGCCTGAGCTGCAAGCTCAAGCCTCCAGCTGGCGATGGAGTCCGGAGCTGTCTTCCCTGGGAGGGGGCGGAGCCAGCACAGATCCGCACCGGGAAGCGGCCTGACCTGCAAGCTCAAGCCTGGCTCCAAAGATGGAGTCCGGAGCTGTCTTCCCCGGAAGGGGGCGGAGCCAGCACAGATCCCAGCCGGGAAGCACCTGATCTGCAACCTCAAGCCTGGTTCCAAAGATGGAGTCCGGAGCTGTCTTCCCCGGAAGGGGGCGGAGCCAGCACAGATCCACACCGGGAAGTGCCTGATCTGCAAGCTCAAGCCTGGTTCCAAAGATGGAGTCTGGAGCTGTCTTCCCCAGGAGGGGGCGGAGCCAGCACAGATCCGCGCTGGGAAGTGGCCTGACCTGCAAGCTCAAGCCTCCTGCCCATGATGGAGTCTGGAACTGTCTTCCCCAGGAGGGGGCAGAGCCAGCGCAGATCCGCACCGGGAAGCGCCTGATCTGCAAGCTCAAGCCTGGGTCCAAAGATGGAGTCCGGAGCTGTCTTCCCCGGGAGGGGGTGGAGCCAGCACAGATCCGCACCGAGAAGCGACCTGACCTGCAAGCTCAAGCCTGGCTCCAAAGATGGAGTCCGGAGCTGTCCTCCCTGGAAGGGGGCGGAGCCCACAACTCAGCAATTTAATGAGATCCTGTCTCAAAATAAAAAATAAAAAAGGGCTGGGGGTGTAGCTCAGTGCGAAGGCCTGGGGTTCAATCCCCAATACCTCAAAAAAAAAAAAAAGCCCTTAAAATCATGAAGGTGTAGACTGAAGAAGCTAGAACTGAGTGGGCTTAAAGATTTTCCAGGTCAATTTCTTCATTTCACAGTCAGAGAAACTGCCACAGAATGGTGAAGTAGCTTGTTCAAGATCATATCTGTAGTCAGTTCCCAGGTAAACCACAATATCTCAACTATGCACTCACTCTGAGAAAAAGAATAAAAAGACAAGAGACAAACCAAAAAGAGCAAACCATCAAGTGCTTACTGTGTTATCTTGGCAATCTTCACAACTACCTTATGAGGTGGGTACTATTATTATCTCACTCTGCAGCTGAGGCTTAAGGCTCATGGCAACAAAGCAACTAGCTCAAGGTCACAGAACCAGCATAGGATCGGGCTCTGAACACAGGCAGTCTGACTCCACAGCTGCCTCCTACCCCGGATCATGCCCTGGACTCCACTCCTCTGTCCTGCCTGGTGATGATGATGGCTGAGAAAGGGAGGTTCCAGCACTCCCCTCTGCTGCTAGAAACACTATTATATACTATTTATCATACCCTACAGACTGTTATATACTACAGCACAGAACCCCCTACACACACACTCCCACTCTCCCAGCAACTACCTGCCAAAAAGAGTCCCTTATCCCAGACTCTGGGAGAAACAATGGTATGAAGTCTTTTCCCTCCCACAGGCAGAAGGCAGGTTGGGACTTACCTGAAGCAAGTCCATTTCCAAGCAGAGTGCTAAGGATCACCAGAAGAAAGAACATTCCATGTCCCACGGAGGCCACAACAAACGCTGAGCTGCTCTTTGGTGCTATCCTGCCATGGCACATCTTTTATCCGTCCAAGTTTTATTTAAAAGAAAAAATCTAAAATCCAGAAGTAAGAATCCTAAAGCCAGCGAGGGTAGGCTCACCTATGACAAATAAATAAAGAACAAAGACTTTAGTAAGTGAAAACTCTGGCTATTAGTTAATTAAAAGCAGGCATTTTGGTAAAGAAGCCACATTCCCATACAAAGTTGAAAGAATTCTAGCAACTGAATCCTTGCTGCCAGAAGCCAAGCACAGAAATGGTTTTTCAGCTCCTTCTGGGGAATGGCCAAGACCTGCAGCTAGCTGCCATCAGCACCCTGTCCAGGAGCCAGATGCCTGTGACAGAGCCAGGAGCCAGCTCAAGCTCACCTGGACATCGGCTGGGCACAGTGGAGCTTTCCAAGGCTGCCCGGCTCTGCCCCACCCTGACCTCAGAGGCTCCACCAGAGACGCAGCTGTTGACACGGAGCTGCTACACCCAAGTCAGGCTCTGCCTCTGCCACCTGGACTCGGAACAATTTCAACTAACCATGGCAGGGTGGGGGGTGAGAGGGAAGAGAGAGGAATAGGCAGAAATTCACCGCCTAGAGAAGGAATGCTGCAGGAGGAGCCAAGGCCCAGCCAGCCTGCTAACTTGCCAGAGGCTGGAGGAACCACTCAGGAACTGACGCCACAGCAATGAATCTCAAAAACGGCCCAATCAATCAAGGCTCATCTGACACACCTGTGACCAGAGAGCCCGCATTCTCCTGGCTGTCCTGACATGGATGGGGGCAGAGACCAGGCTACGGCTGCTAATTAGCCCTGCCACCCACTCAGGTTTAGAGAGACTTGGGAAGAGCAGAAACCAGTATCTTCAAAAATAATCAGGGATCAAGACTTTAGGAATTATTTTCTACATGCCTTTAGGGAAGACACTGGGTAGATGATACAGTACAATGTGGACCTATTAGGTTTTAGTTACCTTATTTGATTTCATTTGCCAGTTGTTCATTTATTCTAGTTTGTAACAGGTAGTCCAAATAAAGTTACTTCTGTGTTTAAAATTCCACATACTCCCTTCTCTATTAATAAGGCTTTATGTGCATAAATAAGGGAGCCTGCCATCCACAACTCTAATAAAGGATGCTCCTGAGACTCTGCCAGATATTAACCAGACATGATTTTAATTTGCCTCTGCATTCTTGACGCAGGCCCACGTCCCTTCTAGGGAGGGCAACTGACAACAGCAATGGAGTTCTCTCGTCCAGAGAAGCAGCTATGTGAGTCTTCAACAATCATTAGCCAGGACCAAGGACAGACCTAGCCACTGGTCCTCATCCCCTTCCCTCAGGTAATTGTGACTGTAGCACTATCTGCCCGCAGCTCAAACCTGAGATTCCAACTTGAGCCTTTGAAGCTGTAGACAGGGCGGTTTGTGGAGAGGTTGGGCGTTATTTGTGAGCGACTCAAATATTATATAAAATTTTGTGTGCATAAAAGTATATACCTTCAAGTAGCTGAGAAGAGTAGAGTCAGAATGCCTGGACTCAAACCTATTTCTCCAACTGTGACCTTGTCCCAGAAACTCTCAGCCTCAGTTTCCCAGTCTACGGAATACAGATAGTAACCACACTGTCTTTGTAGGGTTGATGTGAGGTTCAAAGTAAAAGGATTTAGCGAAGTGCCTGGCCCTCTATAAGTCCTCAGTAATGCCCGCAGCTTTTTGCTGTTGTTTTGGTGGTACTGGGGACTGAACGAGGGGCCTTTGTGCTGAGTTTGTTTATTATTTTGAGACAGGGTCTCCCTGAGTTGCTAGTTCGGCTCGAACTGGCAATCCTCCTGCCTCAGCCTCCCACAGTGATGGGATTACAGGTGTGTGCCATCATGCGTGGCTGGCACTGCTGTTTTGATCACCAATAAAATCCAAGCAGCAGTGTTCTTCGAGCTCATCAAGCTCCACCTTCTCATTGACAGATGCCAAAACAAACGTCCACAGGAGTTAGACGTGCCCAGGGCTCCAGCCTGCTAGTAACAGATTGACAATGGGTCCTGTGGCACTGCTGCTTCAGATGCAGCCACACCAGGTAACCCTCAGGGCAACAATGCCGGGCCACCAAGGGTGCCACGTGCCACGTCACAGCTCATGCTCAACACGTATTCAACTGATGAATGGGTGAGGTGGCGCTTAGGTGTTCTGCGCACAAATGAAGGCAGTCAGGAAAGACTACCAGAGTCCTAAAGGATGTGTAGGCAGTATCTAGGCCTAAAAAAGGAAGGAAGGGAGAGAGCGAGAGGAAAGGAAGGAAGAAAAAGATACCAAATAGAAGGAAGTTCAGGGCAAGCTAAGCTGAGAAGTTTAACTGCTGTCCTGAAAACCAGCTCATACTTATATGAGGATGATAAGTAGGGAAGTTACAAGACCAAATTCACTAGGTAGATCACTCTGGCGGAGATTTTAGAGAACTGGTGGGGGTAGGGAAGCAGTGGCCAAAGTGATAAAGAATCTTAAATTTCATATTATATAATAAATGTGTACCTCTTTGGAGGGCAACCTGATTAATTTCTGTCCCTGAAATGCATATATTATCTGACCTATCAATTCTACTTCTAGAATTTGGCCTCAGAAATAATGTATGCAATGAGATATATGCAGAATATTCACTACACTGTTTGTAAAAGCAAAACACTGGAGCAACCTAGAAGTTCATCAAAGGGTAGTTCAATCTGTGCCGATATGGAGCAACTTCTAAAACTAGTACATGAAGAGAACCATTTGAATGCTTGAGAGGTTTTTTGGGGGGGTTGCGTGGAGACTGAGGATGGATCCCAGGGCCTTCACACTGAGCTACATCCCAACCCTTTTTTATTTTTCATTTTGAAATCACTAAATTGCCCGGGCTGGGCTTGAACTCTCAAAGCCTCTATCTTCCTGCCTCACCCTCCTAGAGCAGAGGTGGCGAACCTACGACACTCATGCCACAGCGGTTTGGTTTGCATATCATTCAGAGCTCTAAAGGGCTCGCCATCACTGTCTTAGAGTACTGAGGATTACAGGTGTGTGCCACCATACCCGGCTGCATGCTTGTATTTTTAAAGGACATGTCTCACACACATACTCACTCCTCTGTATGCCTTGAAAATCTGTCTGGAATGACACATAAGAAAATGGTAACTAACCACTGCAGTTAGGGAAGGGAACTGAATGGTTAATGGAGGAGAAAAAGTTTCCACAACATGTAGTCCCTTTTAATCTCCTTGAACATTGTACTTTGTACTCGCATTAGCTATTCATATAGACAAATAATGAAATCAAGGTAATGTAGCAAACCTTTCCTACACACAGCCTATTTCCTCCCTCAACAAAATGACACTCAGTAAACATCCTGATTGCTCCCTCTCCCAGGAATACAGTCACTTTAAGGGCTCTGCACAAGGGTCATCACAAGGAGGAATAATCCTTTCCTGACCTTTCCTGCCATGTTCAGCTGCTTCTCATCTTGCTATGACTGCACTTTTACCAGGTTACTGCATCTATTTTTTTTCAACTGTCTCATCTGACAGAACTGAGAGTTCATTGAAGTCAGGGATTGTGAAGTACTCAACTTGGAATCTTCAACAGCTAGCTCAGGGCCTGGTACCTGAAGGACAGGCCACAAATGTTTGCCACACAAATGGAGCCTGTGTGGAACTTGACAGTAGAAGCTATACAAGTATGTAAGTTCCTGATTTGTTTTGTTTTGTTTTTAAAGAAACAGCTGGCCCCTCCTTACTGCTTAAGCAGCCACATAAGCCAATTCCACTGAAGCTTAAGACTTGGCAGAACGAAGGGGTGATGGAAGGGGGGGGTCCCTCAGCAAAGAAAAAGATAAAAGAAGGGTAGACAATAGAGCATTTACGCTCAAGGCTGGCCTAAGGGTTACTGCTTCAGAAATACAACGGAAAACCAGCTTCCAGAGTATCACCCAGAACAGTAGAAGCCAGTTTCTGTGGAAGAAGGGTCACACTGTATCAACTTAAGAAATGATTTGCTTTCAATATAAAATATTTTTTAAAAAGCAAAATCCTGGCTGGGGATTTAGCTCCGTGGTTAGAGTGCTTGCCTCGCAAGTGCAAGGCCCTGAGTTCGATCCCCAGCACCAAAAAAAAAAAAAAAGCAAAATCCTCAAATTGTGGCTTTAGCATACCAAGGGAAAAGAAACACATTTCATTACAAATAGAACAAACTAAAAAAAAAAGAACAAACTACGACTGAGTATTCATTATCCCTAAAGAAATACTGAGGTCCAAACTTGGTTCAAAAAGAAAGGAAGATTCCTTTCATTTCAGACTTCTATTGGTATGTTAGTAATCACACTCTCTGATTTGTACAAAACTGGATGCTCATTTCCCAAGGTAGCATTCGCCCACACTCCTGGGAATATACATCAACTTACAGGTGAAAGAGGAGGGCCTGGGCTGGTTTGGCCCCACTTCTGCCACCGGCCGGCTGGCTGATCAGAAAGGTTCTCCAGTTTCTATTTCCATGTCTTAAAATGGCTCTAAAGTCCATCTTACCCACACAATTCTCCACAGCTTCCACATTTGTCTTTATGTAACCCATGCCTTCCCAAAACAGCTGACTTTCCCCTCCAAAATACGGGGCGAGGAGACATGAAAATCTGCATTCACCCTTCTGGTTTTCTTTCTCGGGAATGACTGCTGCTGCCCCAACAGTGGGCGGTAGCAGGAGGCCCCGCAACTAGACTGTCAGCACCACAAGGGCAGGGGCTGAGCCCTTCCCACCTGTGACCCGGAACGCTAAAAGCTGGATGACTATGCCTTGCTGAATGTGATGGACACTGCCTGAGCCACGGCTCCAACCCTGGGAAAGCCACTTACTTCATCTCTGCCTGTTTCCTCATTTGTAAAGTGGAACTGTTGCTTGCTTTGACTTCTCCACTAGGTTCTGGGGAGGCTCAAAGGGGACAAAAAAGATAAGGAAATGTTCTGTAAACTTATATTTACAGTCTCAGCCAGAAGCCAAGATGGAGAATGTGCAAGTTAAGCCAAGTTCACATGGTTACTTGCTTGTTGTTGCCACAGATGTTTCCCGGTTAACCCAGGAGCCTGCTAAGATTAAAGGTGCCCTGGAGTTGCTTTTGAAACTGGCTCCTGGCTTGGGAAGGTAGTAGCAGGTGGGCCAGCCACAAAACCCTGCTCCTAGGCAGTCCAGGCCCAGCTCTCCCAAGCCCATGTGCCAGGCTGCCCTGGGGCCTTCTCCTGGGGGAATGCCTGTCCCACTGGAGGCGTGAGCTGTGTCACGCTGAGCTCCCCTCCAGGAAAGCAAGAGGACTCTGTTGACTTGATTCCCAGGCACTCAGTGGGTAAAGTGAGTGGTTAAGAGAGCAGAAAAATAGTTTCCACAACATGTATTCCTTTTAATCTTCTTGAACATTGTACTTTGTTGATGTGTAATTTTTAGGACAAGTTATTTCCCAATCCATAGGTCATCTTCCATTATTAGGAGAGGGGTGTGGGAAGAGAAAATCAACTTAAATCCTTTTCCTTGCCTCAGACTAGTCTCGTAAGCAGATGGTGAGAATCCAGAGAAAGAGCATTTATTCCTTTGCTCAACCATTTTCACCAACTCCCATGTGATGGGAGAGGACAATGATCAGCTCCCATAGCGTGAACAGCATTTTTTTTTCTTTTTTTCTTTTTTTTTTTGGGGGGTGCTGGGGATTGAACTCAGGGCCTTGTGCTTACGAGGCAATGTGAACAGAATTTAACCAGCTAATTACATTTCGGAGTAAGATGAGAACTCCAAGGGGAGTGAGAAGAGAAATGGCCACCAAGGTCAAAGCTACCTAGGCCCTCCCTTACCTCTCCCGTTCTTTCCTTCAATGTCTCCCACTCTTTACTCACACTCATCCTGAAATACAGGGTATACATCAAAACTCTGAATAATTCCTATCCCCCTGCCAAGAGACTAAAGTTTTGTGCATGCCTTTTGTTTCTCTTCCTGTGGATGAATGGAACCTCCCAATCTTATTAACCTCTATTTCCACCACACCATAAATACTTCAGAGCTTCAAAAGTCACAATTTCTTCTATTGGAACTGACATCCTTGTGGCATAACATTACCTGATCCGTTTCTGTTCAATCTCTAGCTCCCAGTCCAAAAGACAGGCATACTAACTTTTGTTGACATTTTACCCCCTCCAGATCACAAATGTAACACCTCAGCTTTCCTCTTAAACCACATAAGCAAGGGGGCCAGAGGTTTTTCTGAGTTGCTGTGATGTTCCTCATGCCCTTGTCTTGCTGCCACAGAATTGCTCATCATGCTGTCCAGAAATTGCTACCTGCTCTAACACTGTATCCCAAACTTCAGAATGCAGGAACACCCACAGACACACTACCACACCTTCCCTAAACCTTCTCTTTCACAGACCCCAACACCTCTCTTCTAGAAACTAACAGCAGAATAACTGCAACAAGGACCTGAACCGAGGAGGCAGATTTGGACTCAGCTCCCCCACCAGTGGTTTGGCTTCAGGCAAGTCAGCCAGTTTTCCTGATGCTCTGGGGTGGACCTGGATGATTCCCAAAGGCCCTTTCAGTTCTAAGGAATCTGGAATCTTCTCTGGAATAGGAGGGGTCCTAAAGTACTTTCTTAGAAAATGTAGGTCAACAAAAGTTCTGACCAGAAGGGAAGAAATGTTAAATCTATCCTCACTGTTCTGCATAAGCAGCCCTTGCCCCCTTCATCTTCCAATACCAATCCCCAGCATCTACCTCCCTCTGCATTGCAGCAAACCCAGGAGAGTCTACTTTGCCATTTAGAGCTTAATCAATCATCAGCACATTTCTATGGGTCATCCGTACACAGTGTTCCTAAAGTACTTTCCAAAAATAACAAATGTCTAACAAAAACCCAGCCTCCACACACACACACACACACACACACACACGGATCTCTTCAGAGCTGCAGGAGCCCAGGAAGGAATAGGAAAGATGCAAAGAAAGGACAGACAAGGAGAACAAGACAAGACAGACTCAAAGACAGAATTGGAGTAAGGAGACAGGAGGCACAGAGCCTATGAGCAGGAATTCAGCCTGCCATAATTTCAGACCTGAAAGCAGGAAACCACTTCCCAGGCCCATCCTTATCATGGACTGATGTGCTGATCTATGACAAACATTTCACTTGCTATGCCATCAGTGAAAAGAAACTGTACAACTAAAGAACTCTCAGGGAAGCTAGGACCACAGAAAGGTCTGGCAGACCGGGCCAGAAATCTCTGGTCTGTCTAGGTAGCAACTGGGTGGTGAAGAGTAAGTTATTTTCAGTTCTGTAAACTGAGTACTGATACCCATGTCACTGGGTTATTATGAGGTAGAAAAGAGAAAACATGACACAGGGTGATCTCATGAAACTATGGGCAGTCAGGTTAGGGCTGGCAAAGGCCTTTTCCCAATTCTAGCAGGCTGTGGCAGACACCAACCTCACCCCACTAAGATTCCCAAAGGGCACATCTGCAGCTTCTTTGGAAACATCCCTGAAACTAGGCTCAATACACAAGGTCAGTTTAGACAAAAGAACAGACAATTGAAAAGAGTTAACTTCTCAGATTCTTTCCCAACAAATTCCTTTTTCGCTGTTGCTGTTGTTTTTTGAGACATCACTATGTAGTTCAGACTGGCCTTGAACTCACTATGTAGCTCACACAGGCCTTGAACTCACGGTGATCCTCCTGCCTCGGCCCAGGGGTGCACAGGGGTGCACCACCACACCTGGATCAGCCAAAAATATTCTTAAAGATACTTAGTTAGCACTATCCTCTTCACACCAAAAATTAAACAGCTGTTTGTAACTATAACAAAGCAATGTTAGTGTCTGTGGGAACTATGGAATATATCCACGCACCAACACTCATTATACCTCAACAGATAGGTGGTATTACCCCATGTTGTTGATAAATAGAATCTAAGGGATCTAGAAGTCCTTCCTCCTCCAGCTTCCCTATTGAAAAGGACTTCCAGCAAATTTGTTTCCCAAATAAAAGGTCAAACTCAGCTCCGTCTCATCTGGGAAAACTTCTCACTTCAGCTCACCAGACTGGGAGACTCTGAACCCACAGATTCACCACGGGGGTCACAGATGGGACAACAACACACACCCACTCCCAGCCAGAGATTTATCACAGGGAGCCAATGCCTGCAGAGACCACCAACTCTGCTTCTCTGTGCCCTGCAGAGCTCAATAAATACTTAAGAAGGGAGAAAAAAAAAGACAAACCCAGATAATTTGTACAGAAAACACGAAATGGCACAGCAGCAGCAGATATAAAACAAGAGGTACAAGGGTATAAATCCTCACATTTTGAGCAGGTAGCAAAACAGCTGCTTGGCAGAAGCAGCTGTAATTGGTTTCTAGGGCCCAGAGATACGTCTTATGTGTCATCACAGCCTCTGCTTGGTTCCTAGCAGGGCTGAGTGGACTGGGCTTCAGTATCTACTTTGCAAATAAGTTTGGGAAGACAGTTTGCTCAATCTGAACTCTCAGGGCTCTGTATTTCCAATAGCTACACTACAAGTCAGCAAATATTGACTAGCTGTCTTCCATGCAAGGTCTGGATGATCAGAAAGATGAAGTGGGGCACGGTCCTTACTCTCAAGGAATTCACACGCACTGGAGAGGAATTACATGTTTACCCATATAACAAAACTGGAACCAGGGCCCAGAGGACTTTAAAAAGTGCTAGGAAAACACAAACAAGACAAGAATAAACATTTCTGATGGGAGCGGGGGAGAAAGGGAAAGCAATGAGCTGGACCCTAAACTTATGCACACATTAGTGAGCTCCCAGGAAAATGTTTTACATGCAGTTACTTACAAAGAAAGACAGGAGAAGAACAATTCACCTAACATAGTGATGGTGAAGGGGTCATTTGATCATTTTGTCTGCTTAGAACCACTAAATGCTGCTGCCCGGTAACAAGAAATAAGTATCTATCTAAATAATTTCATTCAATGGGATGTTTAGGAGCCAGTTTTGGCTTTTAAATTACTTATAGCTTTGCAGGAAACACCTCCTCCAGGTCAAAAATAACAAACCCAAGAGAACTGGCTGCTGCAGTTGTGTTTACTTTTTACCATCTCTGTGGATCACTTTCTAAAGGCTCTCAAGTGGGATAGGATAAACAGGTCTGTGTCACTTCCTGGTTCTCAGGCCTTCTGCTACATTCACAGTCAGTCTGGGAAGCCTGCCTATTTAAAAATAAACTTTAAAAACTCACCCAAAACCCCAACCTTAAACCACCCTTCTCTCTATTTCAATGTCACTAAAATTAAAAGGGGTAGCGACCAAGAAATGAGAAAAAAATGACCACAAAGAACAAATTCCTCAGGTCAAAACAAAAAAGCTGTGTGCAAATGAGTTCAAGGTCAAAAGACTTGGATTCTGCTCGTCTTATCTAACTAGAAAAAATGACCTTCAGCAAGCAAAATGCTTATCTCTACACAACAGCTGCTTCAGCATAATCTTAATCCCAATGTTGTTATACAAGCCTTTATGGACCTCAGTTTCCTCATCTGTAAAATGACACCAATAATACCTATTTCATAGGGCTTTTTCAAGTATTATACGGGGGAACATACACAAACACTTAGCATAATGCCAGGCACAGTGAGTCATCAAAAATGGTAGATTATTATCACAGTCATCACATCCATCATTATTATTTTCATCTGCACTGAAAACACAGGCTTGGGACAGATGATCTCTACTTAAGGAGCTTTCAGGCTCCAAATCCTACGATTCATAATGTCTGTCTGTCAGTCAGTCAGTCAGTCAGTCAGTCAGTCAGTCAGTCTCTCTTTCTCGCTCCCTAGAAGAGGGCTGAATAAGAAAAGGGAGATAAACTGGGTAAAGTATGACACTTAAACATACATCACCGCCAGGCATGGTTGCACATGCCTGTAATCCCAGCATTTGGGAGGCAGAGGCAGGAGGATTGCCGCAAGCACGAGGCCAACCTGGGCTACATTGTGAGCTCAAGGCCAGCCTGCACTACATAGCGAGACCCTGTTTCAAAAACCCAAAAAGAAAAAAAAAAACAAAAAAAACCCAACCTTTATGTTAGAAATAGTAAAATATGATTAGGAAATCCATCAGCAAGGGGCAAATCACTCTCTCCAATGGAAAAATTTTGCCTGTTTCTTGCATTATTAAATCTACAACATTGTAGCAAATTCACCCACAAACACTGAACTCCCAATATTCTCCTGGCCAAGAGGTGGGGGGGAGGGTGTAAAAAGAATTAAGATGTATTATATACACAGACCAACTCCCCACAATGCATGTAATCATACGCTGCAAACGTGTACTAAGAGAATTTTTAAAAATAAAAAACATCCTCCTGGGCCAGCACAACCTCACCTCACCTACTTCACCTTTAACAACTGTATAAAAGGATTTTCCCAGCATCTCCCAACTATAGTACAGTGGCAACCCACACATTTCCAATAATAACTAATCCTTCTACCTTCTACCAAGTGTTTTTGTTTTAAAAAAGAGTCTTCTTAATATAACTTTAATGTGGTCGAAGATCAAATGGCCTTTCCAAAAATTAGAGTGTAATCAGAAGTGTTCAACTTTACCAAGGGCAAAGTACCAAACTGTGATTATGTCAGGATGAAATAATAAATGTTTTCTTTCATCCATTCATTTCATTGTCCATGACGTGGTAAATGTTACAGAAGTGCTATAGAAATAAAGAAGCAAAACCGTATGATCAACTCAACATATTAAAAAAACTTTGGGGGGGGTTGGGGATTTAGCTCAAGTGGTAGAGTACTTCCCTAGCAAGCACAAGGCCCTGAGGTCAATCCCCAGCCTCCCACAAAAAAAATTTTTTTTAACAAAATTCACTTTAGGAAGGCTAGGAAGCTCAAGATCAGGCAGCCACATCTGGTGAGGACTTAGGGCTCCAAGGCAGTTCAGGGCATCACATGATCAGACACAACATTCTAGCTCAGGTCTCTCTCCCTCTTTAAAAAAAAAAAAAAAACCACCACTAATACAATCATGAGCTCTAATTCTCATGACTTACTTCATTTAATCCTGATCACCTCCCAAAGGCTCCACCTCCAAATACCATTAATATACTGTATATGACTGTAGGGATTGACTTTCTAAATCTGAATTCTGGAAGACATACCCAAACCACAATAGATGCCTACATTCCTGATATAAGTGACTGAGTAGGTGGTAGAGCCTACTGTAGGAAGAAAACAGGGGAACCAGCAGTGAGCAGAATTCAAAGTGAGAAAGTGGACTCAGTAAGGATACAATTATTTGAGAGGAGGGGTTGGAAAAGGAGAAGACAGACTGGATCATAGCTAGAGGGGATTTGTGTCTTACAGGTTATGCCTTCTCAGTTAACCCAATGATTTTAGTTAAAGCTTCCTGAACAACCCAGACAGCTCAGAAAGCCCCTGTGGGGAGTCTTTCTGAACTAACATTTCCACACACTATGTTTGGCAAAAGCTAGTGAGAAGCTAGGGATGCCTATTAGAGAAGTGTCTGTTTCCTCAGTTTTCCAGAGCAGCAATGAAACCCTCTCCACCCCACCATGACCCACCCCCGAAAATGCTACCTCTCCCACAAGATTCATTAGCGAGGAAAACATCTGATCTGCAGGCAGAGCCAAGGGGGTGACCTCCCCCAGCATCTTTCAGACCTTAGAGTTCTCTACAAATATGGGCCCCTTGCCTCCACTTCCCACATTTCTATTCAAATTCACCAGAGCCCTTACCCTGAGATTCAGGTTTAGGCGTTTACAAACACATTCCTCACCTCCCATCTATCAAAGCTTAGCAGCCTCCAAGGAGGTGCATACTCTAGCCAAAGTAGACTGTCTTCTGGCTCCAAATGTTCTCCTTTGTGTATGAGTTCAGTAAGCCTCCTAATTTATAACCAAGCCATGATTCTTCCTGTGTTCTTCCTCACAAATTACCCAAACTTCTCGGGAGCTGTTAAGGGTGGACTGTGAAGCCTAAGCAAAAGCAGGAAGTAGGAACTTGCTGGCTGCTCCTTCCCGTTGTTAGCTCAGTGCCTCTGCCCCCACCTATGCCCTTATATGACCCCAACGATACAACACCTCTTCACTCAAGTCCACATGAGCTCCTTTCAGCACCAACCAAATTCCTGCTCCCTCTACGTGAGGCCCTGATGCAGAAATTCAGCAGGAATCTCATTAAACAAATTCACATCAAGGCAGATTCTCTTAAACCTTCAAATACGGACACCAAAGGTAATCTCAAATTTGTCAGAGTTCAGGCAGAGTACCAGAAGAAGAACCTCATGAAGTCCAGGTAGTATCCTGGAAGATGTTAAGAGGGGCTGTGATAAACACAGAGCCAATGAGGAGGAAAATAATCATAAAATAATGAGAGAATTTGGTATTTCCACCCAGACAGTTTCTGAACTCATTCATAAAGCACTTTCTTAAAAACATAAAATAAAATAAAAATAAAGCACTTTCTTAAGAACTCATTGACTTTATTCAACACATATACTAAGTACACACAAGTACTAGTTTCTATGAGTAGTACAAAGGAAAAAGGCACACCTCCTTAAAGAGTTAACAGACTTTTGTGTATTGTGTATGTGTAGAAGGAACATACACAAATAACTACGATATGCAGGAGAGAGTAAAAAAGACACGGCAGATATACAGCCAACGTGTCAAAGACAAAACAGGAAGGTAAGCTGGAGCCCAGAAGAAGGAAGTGAAACAGATAATTATAGGGTCAATCATTGTGGTCTAATGAAGAGCGTATGGGTTTTAGAGTCAAAGGTGAAGTTCAAATCCTGACTCTGCCTCTCACCTCTCATAAGTCCTAGGTTTTACTGCTTTACTGTTGTGAGCCTCTGCTTTTTCACATAAAAAACTGGAGTAACTGTATCTACTTCAAAGAATTGCAGAGTCAGGGAGTCACACATTTTTGTAAAGTTCAATACTGTAACTGGCACAGAGTAAGGCCAGTTAAGGCCAAAGGGCCCATCACACGTAGACTTAATGGTCTCTCCTGCCCTCAACAAGGCTGACTAGACCTGACTCATAGAGAGACAGACAGCCAAGCACCTGCTGTTCACTCATCCACTGTGCCTAGTCAGTTGGTTGCCTGGGTTTAATGGGAACATGATGAGAAGGTGTAGGAAGAAGGCTCTTATGTCAAACTCATGCCAGGATAATACTTGGAAGCACATACCCACCAGTCTTTTGCTACAAAAGTACAACATCAGACAAAGGTAAAATTACAAATTATACCACATGTACAACATGAGATATGCCCTTCTTTTGGACACAGCAGATGTTCAATGACTAGTGAATGGACATGATCTTAACTTGGTTGAATTCTCAACAAAATCTGTTAGGATCTCTGTTTCAACAAATGAAAACAGCAGGAAACCATCATCCAAGGTCAAAAACTGCTCTAAGGTAACAGTCTGAGGCACTCTGACCTCCAGTCATGATGGAATATCAGGGATTAGATTTACTTTTCTTCCTTAAACAATTAGAAAACCAGACAGAACAGATGGATAATGGTTTTCAGACACTGGACAGCAGGCAGCACAAGGCAGTGATTCTTTTTTTTTTTTTTTTTTTTTTTTTTTTGGTGCTGGGGATCGAACTAAGGGCCTTGTGCTTGCAAGAGTGATTCTTGACAAAGGGGGGAAAATGCAATGAGCCCTGCATTTTATAAAAATTCCAACTCAACTTCCCAGGCCACCAGATAGGGAAGAGAGACCCAAGAATTCAGCAATTTTCTTGGATTGGGCTGGAAAGCTGAAGACAACAAGGTGGCCACAATTTATGAGGCAAAGTAACAGATATTAGCAGGGCAGAGTAACTAAGAGATGGGACCTTCAAAGAGAAAAGGCTCTAGAAACCTCCTGAAGATCTCTTTGAGTTTTTGGCTGAGTACTGATGTGTGGATGCCCATGAAGAAACTAGCAAGGCTGGGACAGCGCAACCCCAGAACTCACTCAGAGCCAAAGAGTTCATGTTCCCACCACCCAAAGTGGAAAACTCTCTTAACACAGACAGCAACACAGAATCTTCAGAATGGTTTTGCCTTCCAGTGAGACCATCTTAGCCCTAGACCAAAGACCATCCTGGAAGGGCCCCAAGAAAGCATGAAAGCAAGCCTTGAAAACATCACACTGATTCTGAGAACAAAGCCCAAAGAAAACATGCAATGGAAAACAGAATGTTTTAGCATGTAGCAAGGTAAACCTTACGGTCTGGCTTCCAGTCAAAAAGCATGCAAAGAAACAACGCCTACAATTAGAACACTCCAACAATAGGAACAGACCAAGACATTACACAGATGATGAACTACTAGACAAGGATATTAAAATCTGCTGTAAATATACTCCATCTGTATTAGAAGAAGAAGGCATGAGTACAATTAGGAGACATAAAAATTCAAACCAGGGCTGGAGATTTAGTTCAAGTGGTAGAGTACTTGCCTAGTAAGTGCAAGGCCCTGAGTTCGATCCCCAGCAACAAAAAAGAAAAAAAATTCAAACTAAATTTCTAGAAAGAAAAATAAAAATATATGAAATGCAAAGTATACAAGGTGGGATTGATACCAGATTAGACAATGCAGAAGAAAAAACTAGTGAAGATGAAAATATAGCGTAGAAAATGACATACCACAAGAAAAAACACTGAAAAAATAAACAGAATGAACTGTGGGATAATATCAAATAGCTTAACATAACTGGAGTAGGGGAGAAGTGGCAAAGCACAAAAATATTTTCAGGGGAAAAGATAGCAAAAGGTTTTCAAAATTTGATGACAACTATAAAGCCACAGATTCACGAAGTTCATCAGACCCCAAGAAGAAACACAAAAAGAAAACATAAGGAAGCAGGACTTGGTGACACATGCCTGTAATCCCAGCACGCCAGAGGCTGAGGCGGGGGAATCATCATGAGTTCCAGGCCAGCCTGGGCTACATAGTGAGTTCAAGGCCAGCCTGAACTACACAGCGAGACCCTGTCTCAAAAACAAGACCAAAAAAAAATGGGCATACAGAGGAACAAAGAATTCTAGCAGACTTAGGAGAACCAAGGCAAACAAGGAGCCAATGGAGACTGTTCTGTTACTAGTTCTTTTTGTGTCTTGAAATATTTTTAAGGAGGCTTAGCACTGAGCACAAAGTGGGGACTCAGTGGCCCTAAAAACATTTGCAAGTCCAGTGTCCTCTGGAAAGTGAAAATGGATAAAGCATTTATCTATGTCCACAGAACATTACAGGCTGCAACCCTATGCAATCCCATAGCAATAATGCTTACCACACTGGACAACAGACAGAAAAGGTCTGTGAGAACATTCACCCAATCAGAGAATAAAATCAAGTTAAAAATAAGGAACGAGGTAGACTACAGTGTATGTTGTGAAGAGCTCCCCTTTTCTTCAAGTACAGATATTTGTTGGTTAATATGCCTGACTGTCCTCTGCAAATTCAGATGATTTTTTTTTTCAGAATGGAAGAATGTTCTTCAAGCAGAAGCATGTAAGAGCAATTTAAGATGTGAGTGAGAGTTAAGTAATTCTTAGCTATGCAACCCAGCCCAAGGCAGCAAAATTCCCTCCTCATCAAATACCCTGGGCCAGGACCCTACTCTTCAGACACTAACTAGCCTGGGGCTCTACATCTCATGCCATGAAGCTGGCGCTGGATCTGTCCTATGTGTGTTGGGCCGGCTGCCCCTTATGGCAAGACCTGAAGGTAATTTGGATGGTAAGGAGGTGGGGGTGGGAACGCTTCTGGTATCTAATGGATAGGACCAGGGATGCTGCTAAAGAGTCTATCATGCACAGGATGGTCCCCCAAATTACTTGACCTAAAATGTCAACAGTGCTGTAACTGAGAACCCTGGCTTGTGCCAACAGCTCAGGTTAAAAGTGACCCAGGAAGCCAGGCGTGGTGGTGCACACCTGTAACCCCAGCATTCAAGAGGCTGAGACAGAAAGATTGCTGTGAGTTCAAGGCCAGCCTGAACTGCATAGGGAGATCTGTCTCCAAAAAGAAAAATAAATGAAGAAAGAAAGAAAGGTATGGTGGGGGCTAGGGGAGTTCTGCAGACACTGGCCAGCCCAGGCCCTTCTCTTTAAAATATGAAAGTCCTCCATACTGACCTTCACCTATTTTCCTTATATCCATCCCTTCGATCAAGTATTAAGTCCACATTCTCCCCTAATCCTACCTCCTTGCACAACACACACACACACACAAGCTCAGACCCTCCAAACCCAAAGTTACCAGAAGTGATGGAGGTAGGCTATACTGCCCTTGCATTTTTCCTACATCCACACAAGACCAGAGAGATACGGGCTTGAAGCACAAGCTAAATTACAGCTCTTTTCAAGCAAGTGGTTTAGCCTGCCCCTGCTGTTCCAAGATTTCCCCAGGAGGAGGGATGGAAAACAGCTTGGTGAACCCAAAGGTACAAACTCTGATGGAAGAGGCTCACTATTTGTGTCTGAACAGAGAGCAAGAGAGGGTCCAAATTTTCTTTTCTAAAGGGTTTGTTTTTTTTTCCCTGCTGCTGCTGCGGTCTTATATTACATAAAGATTCTTGCTGGCCTGGGCAAAAGGGCAAAGTACACACACAGAGTAAACAAAAACACAGCAAGAGTCCTCCTAGCAGAGTGGTGGGAGGCAGCAGCTAGAACAAAACCGAAACCTGGACAACATGAAGCCTAACAGAGCCCTGGAGCAGGGCACAGAATGAGGAGAAAAGGGGCTTGCATTCTGCTGCGCAGTCACTGCCCTGATGGAGATTAGGTTGCCGCTCAACCCACACTCCCTCCTCTGCTCAGGTCTTTCATTACCAGCAGCAGATGGCCCAGCCCCAGGCAGCTGGCAGGGGAACAGCAATCTGCGTCTGCTTGCAGGCCTCTCCTCCAGGGCCACGGAGAGGAGCAGGCCCACAGCCTGCTGCTTACAAGAGTCCAGGGTGTGGGGGTGGAAACTTCACCCAATGCTTTGCAGAGGTACACCTCAAAACAATGCTTGACATTATTCAGAAAGCCTCCGTGGGGTGGGGAAGCTGGGATTGGAAGACCTAACACAGCTCCCAGAGTGCACTGGGGCATGCTGGTCCAGGAAAGGTCATTCACTCACTCAACATTTACAGTGTATTTATCACATTCCAGACACTGTACCAGCAAGTGGGGAAACAGTGATGACAACAATCTGCCCTCAAGAAGTCGGCGGTAAGGTCAGAAGAAACAAGGAAACAGATGGTAATAAAGCAGGGAAGTGCTGAACACAGGACAACATGGTGGCACCAAGGAGGGGTACTCATACTGGTATGGGAATGTGCAGCAGTCTAAACTCCTCTAGCTTTAGGAAGGTGTTAACCATGCAAAGAAAGAGGTAAGAAAGTAGGGAGAATGGGAATCATTACAAGAAAAACTAGCACATGCCAAAACCTGGAGGTAAAAGAGAAATGGGAACTGTTCCAGCCTTTGCTGCCTCTAGTCACTTCACCAAGAGCAGACTCTTGGCTTGTCAGGGATTCCCAACAAATACTGCCTAAAGGAACAAGTCCAATCTATCCATTTTAAGAGGGGAACTCTAAAAACTCTTCCCCAGAGAGGGTTCATGGCTTTCCCAGAGACACAGGGCCTTAAACCAAATGGCCAAACCTTGGGCTGGGGATTTAGCTCAGTGGTTAGTGTGCTTGCCTTGCAAGCACAAGGCCCTGAGTTCAATCCCCAGCACCAAAAAAGAGGAAAAAAAAAAAAAAGAATGGCCAAACCTGCTTCCAGTTCTCCTCTCACTCAATAGTGTTCCCTTGATTATCTCCCAATCACAATCTGACTGCTGGCTGAGCCATCTGGGACACAGTGGCAGCTCCAGGACTGCTCTTCATGAGCCAGGTCTGTTGTCAGTGCCCAAGGAATGGCTCCCTCAGGCTCCCGCCAGATAAAGAAGGCAGCAGTACTGACCTCTAGGAACTCCAGAGGGGGAGGAGCACTTCATGGGACAAGGAGTGGCTACCTGGACTCCTGGCAGTACCCGAGGTAGGCTGTGTACGGCACAGCATTAGTGGAAACGGGTCCCCCCTTGGAAATGAAGGGTTGTTCTGAGAGTTGAGGCAAATTATCTACCAGTACAAACCAGGAGTGGAATATGATGTGTGCCAAGCAAGGCAGGCTTAATTAAGACACCCCCACCCACTTCCCCAGGAGCCCATCCTTCTCTGCCAGTCACACTAACCCAGCTGTAAGAAGGGGTCACTTCAGGGAAGTTGCTGGCCTCCCTCTTGGCCTGCCCTTGGAGGACAGGTCATCTGCCAGGGCCAAGCCTCTGGCCTGTCAGGGCCTAGCTGCCTGTACTGTCATATTGATCCTGCCTTTGGCAGCATTTACTCTATTGTACACCCCGGCCTTCAGCCTGCCGCCCACTCCAGATAAGAGTGTGTGCAGAGTGGAAGACAGCACTTATTAGCTTTTTGAGTGCTCTATAGAATCTAAATAGAAGGTGCAGTTATTCAACTGCCAAAGCAGAATTCCTCCCCTGCTCATAACAAAGCAGAGATGCCAGCTAGTTAAAACTGCAAAAAGAGGCTAAGTAAGGGATACCAGTGTTAAAGCCATTTACTAACCCACGTACTGTCTGGTGATCGTCAGCTCTGAGACCTTGAAGCTAGGTATGTGATGAAAACATTCTAGTGGCTCAAAACCCTTGCAGTCCAAAATGCCCTCAGGGGCTCCCTCTCACTGCACACTCCAGTGCAACCCCCAAAGGCTGACTGCAGTTTGGGGGTGTGGTTCAGTGGAGAGCATTTGCCTAGCATGCAAGAGGCCCTGGGTTTAATCCCCTACACTACAAAAAAAAAAAAAAAGTTGAAAGGAAAAGACTTATCGGCTGGGGATATTCAGGGCAAGAAAGTAGCCAGCCAGTATAACTGGCTTAACCCTGGAGCTGAAAAGCCATGTTCAGTCCTGTATAATGAAGGGGCCATAAGCAGCACCTTGTGACCCAAACTCCTCCACACCTGCCACGAGAAACCTCTGGGTGGAGGTGAGTGGGTGTGCGTTCATCTGTGATGTAATGACCCTATATCTGGACTTCTTCCTCTCCAAACAACCACCCTACAGAACTTGCCCTTCAGTCCTCATTTCCAGAAAACTACTTTCTCACTTTTTCACTCTTTCTCTCTCCCTCCCCCAACTCCCCTTTTTAACACAGATGAATTCTCCCTAGGGGAAAAAAGCAGCTGTAAATACAGGAGAGAGTGGAAAGGAGTAGAAAAAGAGGCCGGCTATGAATTGTAGAGGAAACACTGTACTATTATAAAGGCCTTCCCAAAAGAAGCAACACACCCTATTTCAAACAGAAAACACACAACTTCATTCAGAATACATTTGGACAGATGATTTCTCTACACTCCAGGGCTGCTTCCTTCTCCAGCTGACACTAAAACCCTCACATATAAAGTGACCTGGCAATTTTCTTCCATAGACAGTTAGAAAGACTGAGTTCATAATGCAGTATACCTGCTACTGCATGTCTATTATCATGACCATCATCAGGGGCTGAACTCTGTAAATAAACTGCTGCAACATTTGGACCAATTTAAGTCATTATCTTTTTAGGCACATTGAGGCCACAGTATTTGCTGGATGAGAACAGAATGAGAGGAGGGTACAAATCCAACAGCAAGGTATGGTAGCTCATAACCGTAATTCCAGCACTTGGGAGACTGAGGCAGGAGGACTGCAGTGAGTTAGAGGCCAGCCTGGGCTACACAGTGAGTTCAAGGCCAGCCTGAACTACGTCATGAGACCCTGTTTCAAAAATAAAAAAATTTTTAAATTTTAAAAATCCCCAAATCTGAGAGGGGTGGCCTGGCTCCTGCACTTACTACTTTCCAAAAGCAGCAGCATTTTTCAAAGGCTCAGGGTTCTGGGAAATCACCACGGGTTTATTCTGTCCCCCTATCTTAACAGTAGTAGGGATGCCACCTCAAAGTCCATTTTGCCCACGTCCAATGTGCCCGAGGTCCCCTTGGCCAGATGCAAAGAGGCATCTCAGAGTTTGTGGGAAGAAAAGTCAATCTGGTTTTATTTTCATATGAGTTACAGTTACATTTAAATGGATTTTGCCTTTGCAATCACTCTTTCTACCTAAAATTCCAGTACATTTAGATGTGTCCCTACATCTAAACTGGAGACTGACTGAGGAATGTAGCTGGCTAAAAGTGGTCCCAGCCCACAGAAGTTACCAAAATGCTCCACAGTCCCAGGTAGATTTGAGAAATCAAAAGAGGATAAGGGAAAGTCAGCACAACACTTAAAACTCTGCTCCCAATCAGAAGTGTGGGACACTGCCTTCAACTCTGTTCAAAACTCTGTTATTAAAAGAAAAAGATACAACATAATTCTCTAAGCCCAATTAGTGACAAAGCAAAAATGTTTATATTTGAAAAACACACTCATATCCCCAAACTCCCGATGGGCAGGGCAGCACACGCCTGTAATCCCAGCACTCACAAGGCAGAGGCAGGAGGACTGCTGCAAGTTCAAGGCCAGCCTGAACTACATAGTGAGACCCTGTCCCAAAAAACAAACAAACAAAAAAACCCCCCCAACCAAGTTCCCCAGAGAAATCAATATAAATGCCAGCAATACACATGAACCAAATCTCAAACTGACAGATCTGCTCACTGTTGCCCCTAACTATCCATTCACTTAAACTACCAGCTTCCCCGTGGCCAGGCACATTTCATTCCTCCTTTGGGAATGATTCACCACACAGAGAATCTAGATCAGGAGCATCTGGCCTCACCACCATTCCCCAAAGATGAATACATTTGTCACGTGATCCCTCCCTGTCAATTTCTAGGACAATCATGTAGGGGAATTAGCAGAATGAATTCTTGATGCAAAAGTTTCTTCCTGCCTTCCCTTTCAATTTTCCCTCTTCTTGCCTTGCCTCTTCAATTTTCAGGTGTTTATTTCCAGAGTCCTAAAACTACTGGAAGGTCCCCAGTCTCCAGCCCTTTCATCTGCTCTAGGCCACTCAAAATCCAGCTAGTAATCACATGCCTTCTCCCTTCTGATGGTTCACCTTTGCCTGTCTCAGGTTTCCTTATTTCCTGACAGTCTTCTATACATGCACAGTTTGCAAAATGCACAGAAGGCACAGTCCCCAGCCCACCAGGAACCTCTGATAGAGCTGGGGAGGTTGCATACCTAGACAGTAAACATCCAAGACACCCAATAAAACAGGAGTATCCATTCAGTATTTTATGTGAATATGATAAATGCAGAATTATACAGACAAAACAGTGAAAAAATAGAGATCAAAGAAATTGATCTGAGCCAAGATAATCAAAAAGGGCCTTAAAAAAGAAAGAAGAGAGATCAGACCTAAATGCCTGGAGGACTGAGAAAGTATGGAGAAGGAAAAAGGAATATGTAGAAGGGAACTTTCCCTCTGGGGCAGGAATGCTTAAGTAAGCATGCTAGAATGAGGGTGGAGGGAGGCCAAGGATCAGGTAAGAGGAGAAAATAAATGGCTGTTTTAAAATTGCTTAGGGCAAGGGACAATTCTTAGAGTTTTCCTAGTTTCTGCCACCTAGTAGGCTCTGGTTATTCTACTAAATATTAATTATTCAGTTGAATCTCTAAGGAAAGGCCAGTTTGCATAGCTATGAAAAGCAGGCTGGGAAACTCAGCCTTGTGTCACGAGGTAGAGGGGACCAATAATGTTCTTAAGCAGGAAACCCGACCCAATCCAATTCCACAGCATTTACTAAAGGCCCTCAAGGAGCACCCTACCACAGGAAGGGGTGGCAGTCCCTTGCCTAGTCCCTGACACAGACTGCTTTATTCTCTTGCCTAGTCCCCTGGAGATAAGCACCTTATGAAAGTGAGACTAAAGTAGCTGGAAGGCCACACAAGATGAAGTTCAGGCAGGATGGTGGGGACAAGAACCTACAGGAGGTGGCAGGGGATGGTCACTGACTGAACAGAAAGGGCTTAGAAGGAGTGCTGGACAGAGCAGAACACTCAGATTTCTACTCCGGGGGGTACTATTACCTTCAGGAAAGGCTTTAGTTCAGGAGCACCAAAAGCTAAAGTTGGTGGGCACAACCATTCTGCCTGCTTCTGGGAATGGGAGTTACACATTCCATCCTTCCCATCTGCCTGTGGTTCTTAATGCTAGCTGTGATTTCCTGTAATTCCCATTTACAAGGAGGTGGAAGGATCGATGGGAAGATGAGGAAAAAAGGCACTGACAATTCCTCTGTCCATCACACTATGATAAACACATCTCAAGAGCCCTGCACTACCATTTTACCAGCAGCTCTAATTCTGGGAAGAGAAAACAGGAAGGAAACATTACATTTTGAAAGCTATGAGGGACGTGCTCTCCTTATGCAATAAGTTTCCCCTTCTACGCAGAGGCCTTCCCAGCTGTGATTAGTGAGGGAGGAGAGAGGAAACCCACAAGTATCTACACTGAGAGCCAGGACCGGCCCCTACAGCAAAGACCAAGATCCCTCACAGCCTGGCAGGCTAAAACCCCACCCCAGAAACATGAAACCTCAGAATAACACTAATATCACCAATATTATTAAATGGCATTTGAGTGCTCATTCACAGGGCATAGATCCACGCATTGTAATCTAACGTTTGTTTTGAGCCTCACAACTTTAAAAGGTAGGTACTATTATTACCCCACTTTTAGGTGTGAAAACTGAGACACAAAGATGTGAAATAATCTGTCCCAGTTCACACAGACAGAAAATGATAAGGCCAAGATTTCAAACTCACCAATGTAACCCCAAAGTACACAATCTTGATAAAGGTTTACTTTTATCCCATCTCTTATAATGTAATTCATTTTAAATGCTAACATTATGCTGCATGTACTGTGGACAAAAGAGCACAGGAAGCTCTGAAGATTGTTCTCGCTGCTGTCTGCAGCCATCCATCCTCTTGAGGTAGGGTGGGACTTGGCTTCCCTGCTCTACTTCAGAACTCAAGCCGAGGAAATCTTGTTGAACACATGGATGCCAGGGCCCATCCACAAAGGGACTGACTTATGAAGGCCTGGGGTGGGCCAGGTGATTCTATGGCCTACTTAAGAGACCACACTTTGGGACATTCTAGGAGACTTCTAAAGTCACTGCAAGATTTAGAAAGATAGGTCCCTAGATGATCGGTAGCTAGTTCCTCTGAACTGTTAATGAGATAGATGATGACTTTCAGTCAGCAGTCATAGGCATCACATGTTGAGAAAGCTGTTGACAGAATGGAGTAAACCAGGGATTTAGAGATATATTAATTTTGAGAGCTCTCTCTACAGATATGCATATGAGATTACCTTGTCCATGATCTGCAAACGTTCGCCCTCAAATTTCACGTCTGAAATAAGCTAGCTAGAAGTTGCTTCAAAAAATGAGGCTGATTTCCTGGGATTGCCAAAGATGGATACACTGCAAACTGATGATCAAATTCAGATATTTTTAATAAAAACGTCAAACAAAGGGAGGAGTTTTCCTAATATTTGAACTGATCCTCAGAACAACCTTAAAAGGTAGATACAATTGGTGTTGTTTTGTTTTTGTTTTAGGAAGTTGAGTGTTTTTATTTTGTTGTAGTTTTGGTTTTCTGGTGCTGAGGATGGAACTCCAGAGCCACTTGCGTGCAGGGCAAGTGCTTTACCACTGAGTTACATTCCCAGCCCTTTTTATTTTTTGTGACTGGGTACCGCTGCATTGCCCACACTGACTTCACACTTTCAAGCCTCCTTCTTAGCCTCCTGAGTAGCTGGCATTACAGACGTGTGCCACCATACCTGGCTTTAATGAGTTGAGTCCAAACACAAAGCATGTTGCTGGGGCCTCTGCACTTGTTTATAAACTGAGTAAAGATATACTCACTTCAAGATTATGCCTCTCTGTCCTTTACTGAGCATCAGAGTGTCCATTCACATATGTGAGCTCACTAATTTTATCCTTCCTTCTTGGCTTAAATTATTTCAATTGTATTATTCTCCAAGAAAGATGGCCCCAAACTAGGAAATTGTTTTAGTAATTTAATTAAGCTGTGCAGAAATGCTGATGCTTTCTTGGGCAATAGCCTGACCTTTCTCAGCTCCTTCCTGGTTCCTGAGGGTAAGCCCTTGGCTGCTGCCTCCTCTCGGGTGGGACCGCCTGAAAAACCTGCCGGCCAGGAGGTCCTTACAGGCCCCAGCACATGGCCAAGAGTTCAGACCGCTGGCTCTGCAGCCTAGCAGCTGTGCCAGCCTAGGCAAACTTTCAAACCCTCTTCCACCGAAAAACAGGTACAAAAAAGCAATCAACTTCAAAACTGCTGTGAAAATTAAATAAGCTAAGACATACAAAACGCTAAACAGTGTCTGACACACAGAAAGCATTCCAAGCATATTAGCATTTATTATCAGGCTGTCTTTCAAGAAAGTTTTACCTGAATCTAGAGCTTTATACTTTTTCCAGCGGTCTCAATTTGTTATAACTACATTCAAACCTTACTATAACCATTAAATGGGAATAATTCAAAGTTGATAGACATTTTTTGCTATAAGGAAAAGGAGCTAGTCAGACTGTAAGAGCTATTTATTTACTTATCAGTCTCCCATAGTAGGTCAGAGACCAGCTTCTGTCATCTCTGTACACCACTCCAACACATACATACTACCAAGTGTTCAATAAGCAAATGTTAAATTGGACAGACTGCAGAGTTGGTCAAACTGTAAGCAGAGCAACCCTGGCTTCATGGTGAGGCAAGGGAACAAACCATACTCACAATTCCTGGTCGTTAGTGGCCAATTTTCGACAGAGACAAGAGGGTCACCTTGCCCAGGACTGACTCCAACTCATCCCTGAGAGGAAAGGGAGCAGCCCAAGGGCCAGAGGTCATGTAGAGCGAAAAGTTTGAACTGGTCTGCACTGTCCCTGCGTGACCTATGAGGCAGCAGGGAGTCAAGTAACAGGGCACTGCCCAGGTCCTCCAGGTGGGCCAAATGGGGACCCATAAATGCGGCATTTCAAAGGCAGATAATGCTGCCTTGCTAACTGAAATGTGAGTTGCCTTTCAGCAGAGCACAGGCCAGTCTATAAATACCAGGGATTAAAAGGCTTCCTGTGGGGCCTCAGCTGCCACCTGCCTACACACAGTGGCGATGTGGTCCTCTTGGCCCCACGCAAACCCTGGGGAGCTTCCCTCAGGAAAGAGCTGCCATCATCCAACACTGCACCTCCTCAGACACGCCTCAACCTATTTTCTCCCACTTGAGCACATTTTTGCTGACCTTTCCTTTCCGCACCCTTCACCAGGGCCATCCATTCCCAAGCACCTCTCTGCTGCAGCCCTCACCTACCCCACTTTACTTTCGCCTCCAGGCATTTGTTCTCTTGTCTCCCTCATCACCTCACCCCCACTCCAACTGTCTAATCTACAGATTTTACCTGCCTTGAAAGAAACACAGGCTTTGGAATCACTCCAACCTTGGTTCTAGCTTCAACAGAGTAAACTGCAGTGCTTAATGTTGCAGAGCTTGGTATCTTGGTCTATAAAGCCCAAGCGTCCTTTTCTACTGCTCACCTGTGGTCACTCTTTCTAGGTGCCATACCTGCTAAATCCCAAAGTCTTAACCTAAAGGAGTGACCCAAACAATGACTGCCATAGTCACCAAGGGTATCTGTAGCCGACACATGGTCCCATCTGCAACCTTCAACAAACACAAGCAAGGGGACCAGTCATTTTGCACTTGCCCCCTACAAATGACTCATTTGGAGAGAGAAAGTTATCCCATGGAATGAGAAGACAGAGTTGAGAGTCACGAAGGGCAGACCCTCCACATGCAACCAAAACCAAGAATCCCAGAACCCCGCATTTACATGTAAAAAAAAATTTAATTAATTCTGACAGCAAGAACATCTGCCAGTTTTACTAGAAACACCATCTGCTTCATTTTTGATAAGGCCCAGGCACAACTTTACATAGACTAGGAACAGCCTACAATATGGTTTCCCAAAGGTGGTGTCCTTGATGACAGCTACTAGGCAGTGTGCCGTGCCTCTCTCCCCGGTGTCCTGAAGCTGTTCCTGTAAATTAATGATTAGTCTGAAATAAATCCAGAACTTGATTCTTTTATGAGCACTGTCTCCTAAAACTTTCAGTCATCACCCTTAAAATCAGAATCAATTTAAGCAAGACTATTTTCAAGAACTTGAAGAATACTAGAGAAACATAGTAAAGGTCTACTACTGTTTTAAAGGGGCTGTCATCAAGGGGTCAGGCAGTTTTGAGTTTGTTTTTGTTTTTTTTTTGCAGTACTCAGAGCCTTCCCAACAATTTACATCCCCAATACTTTTTTATTTTGATATTTTGACACGGTCTCATTAAATCTGTATACGCTCAGGCTGGGCTTAAATTTGTGATCATTCCTGCCTCAGCCTCCTAGAGTACTGGGATTACAAGCGTGTACCATCATGCCTGGCAATTACCTAAGAGCAATAGGATCCCTTCCATGAGGGCTCTCAGATCCTCTTAAGAGCCAAGCCATCAGGACTGAGAACAGATTCTTCTAAAGAGGTTAGGTCACCTGCTTGATATTAATTATGGAAAAGTTAGCGCCTCAAAAATAGCCCTCAGGGGGCTGGGGATTTAGCTCAGTGATTAGAGCGCTTGCCTTGCAAGCACAAGGGCCTGAGTTCGATCCCCGGCACCACAAAAAAAAAAAAAAAAAAAAGAAAAAAAAAGAAAAAAAAATAGCCCTCAGGTGTTTTTCAGATCCTGTTGGGAATAGTTAACTGTGAACCCAGTACCCATCGCAAGGAGATGAAGTAACTCCAAAGTTAAATGAGGTACAAAAATCTATGCAACAATCTATGCAAATATGTAGGCTCCTTCTTTCAGTCCACTATACAAACTGAAGTGGGTAAGACTTTTGGCATTACCTTGCTTGTATTTGTCCTCAATTGGTAAGTACTTCATGATCCTTAGGAAAAGGGGAGGGGGTTGGGGCAAACGTGGAAAGGTCTGATAAGAAAAGAACATAAAGAACAGGGCATAGTGGTACATGCCTGTAATCCCAGCACTCAGGAGGCTGAAGCAGGATTGCCATGAGTTCGAGGTCAGCTTCGGTTAGATAAGAGTTCAAAGCCAGCCTGAACTACATAGCGATACCCTGTATCAGAAAACAAAAAACAAACAAGGAAAACAACAGTGAAAAGTATACTGTACAAACCAAAGGTGGGAAGCTAGGGACTTAATCAACTCTGGTGTGAGAACTGAGCCTGGGGATGAAAATCTCTCATTTTCTGGAAACAGTACTTGACAGAAATTATTCAGAGGGTTTTTTCCTGCTTAATATGTGAATATACAGAACTGCAGACTATAGCAAAGCTCAGAACCTACTTCCTACCAAGAATGGCTTCAGCTCCACCATCTGGTCTCCCAAACAGGAAAGGAAGGAATCATGGGAGCAGATCAGACATCACGGTCAAGGTGGATGGAGAAGGTGTTCCGTGGAAAAGCTGTGCCTCTCCTGTGCAGACCTGCCTAGGTACAGGAGGCAGCGAATACACAGACTCATGTGGTGTGGCTGTCAGGGTGGCCTCTGGTAGGAGGAACAGCTTCACAGAGAAGCCTGTGAATGTTCTGAGAACTGAACCACAAGGGAAGTCGCACGGAGTCTACCACCTACTAAAGTAGGAGGATGTGGAAGAAAACAGAGACAGGAAATGAGCCCCACCCTTCAGTCACTCAGGATGTGCTCCATCTGCCCTGGACTGTGGGGAAAGGATGAGGTCCAAAGCTGGCCTTGGCCTCATCAAACAGAATGACCCTTGTTAGCCTCTCTATCCAGACCAGCAGTCCTCTGCTGTTCTGCAGGTCTGCAGCCCTGGCCAGTGCTGCTGTGTGCACACCTACAAGACTTCCAAGTGTGCGACTGTCGGCTCTGACAGAGGAAGCACAGACTGAGACCACACAGGTGTCAGGGCCAGCTCTGCTACAACCCAACATCTGGTGACTTAAGCAAAGTCACCTAGGGGCGGGGGATTTAGCTCAGTGGTAGAGCGCGTGCCTAGCAAGTGCAAGGCCCTGAGCTTGCACCCAGAAAGAAAAGTCACCTAATTACTCTGTGCTTCCCTTTCAGTGAAGTTTTTAAAATTTATTTATTAGTACATGCTTGTGACACATGACTACTTTCATTGTGGGTATTTGGTACATGTACATGACACATCTTAATTATTTTTTTTAATTTTATTGTATCACTTTTATCAAATACACATTAGAAAGCATATCAATGGTACATCTTATGGTAAGTCAGTTTACAACAATCTTAATTATTTTTTATACCCCCTTCCCCTCCCACCCTTGCTCCTCTCTCTCTCTCTTAGTCTCCTTCCCATTTGCAGTAGATCTATCTTCCTGTTTCTCTTTGTATCTTTTATTTTGCTCTTTACTTATACTTTATATTTCTCATATAAGAGAAACTATATGGTATTTATGCTTGTGTGTCTGATTCATTTCACCTAACATTGTTTTCAAGTGCATCCACTTTCCTACAAGGACTTAAATTTATCCTTCTTTACAGCAGAGTAGTATTCTGTTGTGTAAAAACACCATATTTTCTTTACCTATTCATCTGTTGAAGCACACATAGGCTGCTTCCAAGATTCAGCTATTATGAATTGTGTAGACATCATATACAATACATGCATACCAAAGGCTATAGCAGCACTTTCATTAAATTTAAAGTAGATACAACCCCCACCTCAATTCAAACAGTCGTGAGGATAATAGCTTATTTACTAAGCACTACTCGGTGCCAGACACCAGGCTAAGGGCTTGACATGACTCATTTAATCCTCAAAATGCACTACAAGTGGTTGATACCACTGTTATCCCCATTTTCAGTGGGAGACACTGGGTCTTAGCGCAGAGACTTAGCTCTAGCCATGTACTAAGACAGAAAACCCAACACGACAAGTGCAAGGATCAGCTGCTAATACCTTTTTTTTTTTCAGTGTTGGGGACTGAACCAAGGTATATATACCTGAGCTACATCCTCACCCTCTTTTAATTTTTTTTATTTTTAAACAGGGTCTTGCAAAGTCACTAAGTTGCCCAGGTTGGGTTCACACTTGCATTCCTCCTGCGCCAGCACCCCAGAGTGCTGGGATAATAGATGTGAGCCACCACACCCTGCTTAACATCACTTTTCCCCCAAAAATGCTGTTTCAATATCTTCTAGTTGTCAGGACTGTGCCTCCTGTTTTAAATATCCCATTTCATTTGATTTTCCTAACAATTCTATGAGGGGGTGCCCTTAAATATAATTTAATAAGTTACTCAAGTTTACATACCAACGGTGAAAAATTCAAACACAAAAAGTTTAAGAAGGTACAGTTTCCTTTATGTTCATGACAGAATTCCTCACCCAGTAATTAATATTTTAGTAACTACCCTTCAATGTTAACACTTCCATTCTACAAATGATAAAACTGAGGATGAAAGTGGTTAAATTTGCTTACCACCACAGAGCTGTTGAGTGGCAGAGCTGAGACTGAAAGCAGGCCACTGAGTCCAAAGCCTACTCCTATGCTCCACCAAGTATCCACTTCTGAAACTGTTTCCACTGTACACAGGAAAAGGGGAAACTGCATCTGGCCTAAAGCCAAGCCTCGCTCCTGTACCCTCCCAAGTAAACGGGAAAAACAGTATCCAAACACACTCTGCCCCAAGACCATTAGCACTGCTTCATATTCCTTTACTTCTAAACTGGCACACATAATGCAGGACCACCACTCCTAACCTCACAGCCCACCTCTGAGAAAACAGGGGCAGGAAAGGGGAAGAGAGGCCCTGTCCTACAGGAAATCCTGGACTCCTTGTGGTAGAGCAAAAGGAAAGGACGCACCACTGGGAGCCTTCCTAAACTCTGAGGTGAAGATAGTTTCCTTTTGGAAACTGCATTTCAGGTGGGTCTAAAGCACCCACTGCTGCTCCAGTCAGAACATACCTGCAAGACAGTCAGAAGAAGATCCCAGCAAAGCCTGACCCGGGGGCATGCAGGGCTGCTCAGATCCCCACGGCACAGTCCTCAGACCCCAAAGAACTCAGAAATGCTGCTGTTTTACTCCCTTCTAGACCCTCCAATAACCTGCCAACTGCGTGGATTTCAAGATAGCAGCATTCTGTCCCCACTGCCTCCCCCTCCTCCAAAAAATAAAACCCCTTATACTGTATGAGAACGCTTTTCCTTGATCAGGATATGACTACTATCCTTTCGAACTGTGTACACATTTATATTGTCCTATCCATACTAAAACATTCTAACATACTGACCTTGGAGTACCTACATTGGGATGGGGGGTGAGAGAGCAGGAAAGCAACCGCTGCTACTATACTGCTGTTCCTCAGCAAAGTAAGGCTATTGAGTCTACAATCCCCCAAAGGTTCTCCACTCCCAACACGATCTGCCGAACCAAGTCGAGCTCCAGATGACTTAGCGTCCCTGTTACAGGAGCACAGTAGCTGCTATTAAACACCTACCGGTTGCCAACAGTCTTGTCTTTCCCACTTGCAAAATGGCACTCAAAATCTTCCTTGCTATACAGTCTCCCTCAGTATACACAGGGGGCCAGTTCAGGACTCCCAGGGACAATAAAATCCTTGGATGTTCCAGTCCTCTATATAAAATGACACAGTATTTTTATATAACCTACACACATCCTTCCACATACATTAGTTAAATCATCTCTAATTATAAAACCTAATACAATGTAAATGCTATGCAAATAGTTGTTATGTTATATTGTTTAGGAAATACGGGCAAGAAAAAAGTCTGTACATGTTTTCAGTACAGACACTATTTTTCCCCAAAATTTTCAGCCCAAGGCTGGTTGAATCTGTGGATTCTGAACCCAAGCTCCCGAGGGCCAACAGTTTTACATGATCTGTCTTATATGAAAGCACTTTGTAAAATGAAAAAACTTTTGCTGCTATTAATATGGACGTACAGCCTGCATATTAAACACAGAGAAAGTTTCTTTTGTTTTGTTTTTTTTTTTTTTTTTTGGGTGCTGGGGATCGAACTCAGGGCCTTGTGCTTGCAAGACAAGCACTCTAACAACTGAGCTAAATCCCCAGCAAACACAGAGAAAATTTACACCATCCTCAAGAGTTTTGAAATCTATGAGGGGAAAAGACTAACCAAAACACTAGAGAATAATTTTAAAAATGCATAATTAAGTATTAAACTGTGTGTTGCAAAAAAAATCCCTGCGGGTAGATAACTATGTGGGAAAGGGCATTCAATAAATACTTGTTCAATTAGGGGTGGGGATGTAGCTCAGTGATAGAGAGCTTGCCTAGCGTGCACAAGGTCCTGGATTCAATCCTTAGTACCACAAAACAGGCAAACAAACAAATAAAAAAAATTATTCAATCATCAAATGAATTCTGATGCTTTTCTTGAAAAAATCCCTTATCTTGTCACATGAACATCACCTACCACTATCTCCCCTATTCACAAATGACACTAACACCAAGGCTCTGAAATCTGTTCACCTGTTGCTGCTCACATGTCACCCTGAAAGGTAGGTCAGTATTTGTAAAGAGCAGCTCAGCTCTTCTTTCAAAGATGTGCTTTTTAAAAAGCACACTCACACTCAAGCTTGGCATGGTGGCTCACACCTGTAATCGTAACACTCAGGAGGCTGAGGCAGAAGGATCACCTCAAGTTCGAGGCCAGCCTGAGCTACATAGTTCAAGTGTAGCCTGAATTACATGGCAAGACCCTGTCTCAAAAAACAAACAACAACAAAAAAACAGCACACCCAGGCCATCAACCTCAACAACCCACACAATCCTATTTCATAATTCCAGAAGCAACAAAACTGCCACCAAAAGAGCTCTATTCTGGAGAACAAAGAGAAAAACAAGTCATCTTGCATTACTTCTTGCCTGCAACTGGACTCACTGGACGCTCAATTACTTCTCCAAACTACAGAGGCAAAAGTCTAAGTCAGTGTCAGGGAATGACTGATGCCTCCTGAGGCTTTTACAGCAAAAGAATTCTAGAAAAAAGACTTGCACCTGAAAATCAGCAAAGATGCCTCTTCGGTCTTCATTCATAATGCTTAAGGGGTGTTACAGTTCGCTTCTGGCCGGCCTTGCTAAAGCATTTTGGACCGCTTCCCACAGCCCCTCTCCTTCACCTCTGACCACCGTGGCTCCTGAGCTTTCTTCATTTCCTGCCATCAGACGGGATGAACCTGGTTAATGTTAACAACTTTTTATTACCTTTTCACTCAAATCAGGCCTTACTCCAAATGTCTTCATTTCTAGAATTTCATTCCTTGTCATGAGGGGCTCATGGCCTCCAAGTCACCTTGCCTCCCACACTTTGTATTTTAATCCTCTATGTCTGGTCACTCACTTATCCATCAACCAATTGACTGATTGATCCATCAAGCAACTTATCCATCCACCAACTATACACAGGGTTGGCTAGTCATAGAGGTAAAATAAATAGGGATCTCCTGGGCGTGTAGGTCCTTGACTGCCCCACAGGCTGTAAAGTCACAGATAGCAGTATCTGGAAAGGAGATCTCACAAACCGACATTTTTTTAATCTGAAATTGAGGCTTGGGGGAAATGGGAAAATGATTCCCTAAGGAATTTACATAACTGATCCTGTTCTATCTATTCCCTTCTCCCAATTTTTTTTTTTTACTGTTAAACTCACCTGCTTTTCTTTCTTAATTTAAAAAAAAAGAGGCTGAGACAGGAAGATCACTTCAAGTTTGAGGCCCAGCCTGAGCTACATAGTAAGTTCAATGCCAACCTGAATGATGTAGTGCAGCCCTGACTCAAAAAAACCAAGAAGGATACTTTGGAGTCTGAAAACATCCCCAGATTAACAACTGATTTGTTAAATAAAGCTGGACAACAGGAATCCTCATACCAGGCCGAAACTCCTAGACATAGCTCACTCTAAAGAAAGGCAAGTTGCTTTCTTGTTAGAGAGCCTTGAGGAACCTCTTCAAGCACACTCCAGTCCTCTCCCTCTGGGATGACTGCTGGCGTAGAGCACAGAAGTCACTGACAAAGCCAGACACTCAGGCTGACAGTCTACTGGACCCACGAGAGTTCTCCAGAACCATCTCAAATTAACTCTTGTGTATTCCCTTCAACTGCTAACTGCGCACAGGGCAAGTTCTGTGCCCATTTTGTCTTTTGTCACAACTGTATGCCTAGCACCCAGCACAGGCCTTTACTAAGTACATGCCAAATAAATGACTAGATTTACTGTACTTCTTTTTGGTTTCTGAAGAAACCATCTATCTGCCTCCCACCAGCCTGGAGTCACAGCCCAACCAGATTATCAGCTCACAAATTATTATGACCTGAAAGGTGCATGTAAAGGGGAGAAAAGATGGATCAATGAACTCTCATGAAACCCAGAAGCCTGTTTTTCTTGATATCCTGCTGTATAATAAGAAAAATCCCCCACAAGACTGAAACAAAGAGGTAGCTGGTCTTCCCACAGCAGAAGTTTCTACCTGGAGGCGGATGGGACACCAAGGATTGATAAAAGGTGTGACCGGCCAACATACCTCTGTTTCTTAATGCTCTAGAAAAATCTGGAGCATGCCAACTGAAACAACAGTACCTACTCAATACCTCTCTGCTCACTGACCTTCCAGGACATGGAAGGCCAGCACATATGCCCTGTCTCCTCCCTGGCTGGTAGGAGACATACAGTTAGAGACATGTGTACAGTACACAATATATATGAGTAGGTGGCTGACTCCACATAAAATAGGCCTGAGGAAGTAAGACCCACATCTGTGAAGGGTTTTGGTCTGCTAATGAGGTGGGGCGGGGCTGGGAGTTGGGGAAGGAGGCAGAAGCAGCTCTCCCAGGCAGTTGATTCTCCATCTGTAAGCAACTCTATCTATATCTAGGCTGCTAAAAACATCTGCCACTGTGCCACCTAGGCAAGGGAGACCCAAAGGGAAAAATAACAGAACCTATCCACAGACCTGGGGTCTGGCGGCATTTTTAAATTGCAAGGAAGCATAGCACAGAGATAAAAGGCCCAGCCTACACAGGACTGCACCTATTTTAAGAATAGTTCTCCCTCAGACAAACTGACCTTAAAGATGCATTCCCCTTTGTAATTTTACTATTTGACTCAAAACCACAATCACAAAAGGAACTTAAATTTGTTAAAGGAACTAAGTTGTTCAGAACAATATGAACCACACACCCTGCTGGGCTCCCAGTCCCTTCCCTGAGATCAGCCCAGAGAAAGAGAAACAAGGTTATCATTCTGGGGTAGAAAAAGCACTCCCCACTAGGCTTTTCATCACTCAGGCAAGTGAGTGCTGAGCATCCATTTCTTGTTTATCTTTTCTATACAATAAGGAGGGACCAGGTGTGGTGACACGTGCCTGTAATCCCAGCATTTGGGAGACTGAGGTAGGAGGATCCCAAGCTCAAAACCAGCCAAGACAGACGGTGTTTCAAAAAAAAAAAGATGCTTCTCAAAGTCTCATCCACCCCACTCTAAAATTTCATGAGCCTACAGAGTCTCTCTTCACATATCTGATTCGTTATACAAGGAGTTTTGGTGCCATGTAGCTACCTATAGTCAAGAATCTGACTCTTCAGAGAAGAATCTTAGCTCACCTTGCTTAAGCCTTTTAAAACTCCTAGGACTTGGGAACATAATTTGCATTAACAGGCAGGGCCAGCTCCAAATCCCAAAATCCTTGGCAGTGAATGTTAGCAAGGAAAACTGCCAAAATGTATGTGTGTGTGTTCGCGTGTGTGTCTACATTCATACACATCTACACACACACAGGAGAGAACTTCCTGGAAAGACTACTCTTGAGCTTGGTTCCTAATAGAGGAACCCAGAGAAGATAACCCTAAATTCCTTGTTTATGTCTATCCTGTTGGACAGGGTCTGTGCCCTATCCCACGTTTCATCGTGGCCCTCGATAAAATAATTAGCTAACTTGTCTGTGTACACTTTCAAGAGCTTTTAGTAGGGATCTAGGAGCAGGGAACAGAAGATCAGCTATTGATCACGAATGGAGTTCAATTAGGGCCAGGGCAAAAGAAGACATGCCGCTGCTGCATTATTGTAGTAAGACGGCTGGCACGATGTGAAACCACCCAGGGGTAGAGCCTGTACAGGAAATGACACTCTTGGCAGCACCATCTGCCCTCTGGTGTCCAGGCTGATCTGGATTTTTAACCTTGGGTGTAATCAAAGTCCACCTGTAAGAGCCCTGGGAGAGCTGCTCGAAGGAGCATCCTCAGGCCCACTGTCACTGTACTCACAGTCCCGCTCCTCTCCCCACCTGCCGGTTGGTCCCCAGCCCGGCAGAAGCAGGTGCACAGGCGCCGGCTGGAGTGTTTCACAAGGAAAAGCTTCCGAGAACTATAAATTCCATTTGACAAGGAAGGCTCTGTGGACTGCGCAGTAAAGTTCTCTCTGTAAAACACAGGGGCAAGATTTGGAACTAAGGCTACACACTGAAAATCTTTCCTCTTTTTTAAAGCAGCAGGACTCGGCACTATTCCCTCTGTCTGCTCTTACCAAAGTGTGAAGTCCTGCACCCAAACTATGGAAACTAAGGTTGAGTTTGGGGATTGCTTTGTTTTGTTTTGGTAGAATCTTTTTTTTTTTTTTTTGGTGGGAGGGGGAGGATTGAGCTCAGGGCCTTGTGTTTGTGAGGCAAGCACTCTAATCACTGAGCTAAATCCCCAGCCCCTTGTTTTGGTAGAATCTTTTGTTGATTCAGGGCAATAGCTCCAAACACCACAGAACCAAGAGACTCTGCTATGGAACTGTTCTTCGTCAAGGTGCGTAACCAAGAGAATGTTAACTCCAAAGTAGAAGCATGAATGTGGCCTTTGAAATATCCCCATGAGAAACAAAAACGTTTGTCCATACAAAAACTTAGACAAAGATGCTCTTGACAATATCATTCATGACCTAAAAAATGCAAACAACCCAAATGTCCACTAGCTGATAAATAAAATGTCTATATAGTGAAATATTATTCAACAATAAAATAGAATGAAGTACAGAAACATGCTACAGAATAAACATGCTAAGTAAATGAAGTCAATCACTAAAAACCACATATCATATGATTCCATTAACATGAAAGGTCCAAACAGGCAAGTATATATATAGATAAAGTAGATTGGTGCTGAACTAGGGCTGGACAAAGTGATTGCTAATGGGTTTCTTATGAGGGTGATGAAGACCTTCTAAAATTGGACTATGGTGATGTTACTTAACTATAAATACACTAAAACCTTTGCACTGTACATTTTAAGTGGATGAATTTTATGATATATAAATTATGTGTTAACAAAGCCATTTCTTAAAAAAAAAACCCTTCTTGTATAAACTTATAAATAGTCCAGATATAGAAGATTATTTAAATCACAGCTCATCTATTTGATGACATACTATAAAGCCATTAAAAATAATTATAAAGAGTATATCACAGGAAAATATGACACAATGCTAAGTGAAAAAAGAAAAAATTGAATATATAGGGATTATCATTAAAGACTTAAAAACAATACATAGAAAAGATGTTTGTGTTGGGCAATAGAATCATGGTGATTTTTTTTCTCCTCTATCTCTCAAGCTTTTCATATTCTTATCCCACTGTATTGGCCGCTTAAAAAAAAAAAATTCCCTGAGAACCAGGCACAGTTGCACATGCCTGTAAGCACAATACTCAGTAGGCTGGGAGTTCAAGTCCAGACTGGACAACATAGCAAGACTCTGTCTCAAAAAAAGCAAAAAACAAAAAAACCATCAATCTTTCCTTAGTTTGCTCGTACTACCACAACTTAAAATGCAAAAATAAGCAAATCTTGTTCTCTTTTTCAAACTTCCACCCACTTAGTTTATTGAGACCAACTGAGAACAATCCAAAGAAGGAAGAATTGGATAAACAACCTCCTATCCCATTCCCAGAAGCCAGTTTCACTTTACTGGCTTTGTCTGAAGCCAAAGTCTAGACTAGCCAAAGAAAAGTTCAGCAAGGACAGTCTACACAAAGGGAAGTCCGCACTCTGATCTTATACTTCTGTGGGTAAAGGCCAGTCATTGCTGGCAGTAGGCTGGATCTGGAAAGAGTAGATAGATATTTTTCTCTTCCTCAAAGAAAGAATGGTAAGAAAGGGGAGGCTAGGAAAGAAACCATACTCACGTCACTTCTCTGAGGTTTTGCTTCCAATCTCCGAGTGCAGGAGAAAAGAATCCTGAATCATTTCATTTTTTACCACAGAAAAGCCTCTTCTGAGTAATAAAGAACTGTCAGTCACCACCTCTATAGTCTGCAAGCCCACTGAGGATCGATTACTGTCATCGGGAATCCCAGACTAACTTTCCCAAGTCAAGCAATGGGGCTCTGCATAAAAACACTTTGTGCCCGTGTGTGGGAAGGGGTACATTAAGGTCCACTGCTATCAGGTAATTTTAAGGATCTACTAGCACCAGCCACAGTAACAGGGAACTACATCTGTTTCTGCTTGAGAAAATGCCTCAGTAATATCCTGTTTCCAGAGGACTGCACGAATTCTTGGCATGCAGCCTTCAGATGTTTCTAGGGTGGCTATTCTCCTTTATTGAGATGTAAGAGCCTGGGAGGGAGAGTGCATCACAGATAACACCAGAGTCTGTGAAACCTGGGTCAGCTCTCACTACAGTTGCTGCATTTCCTGCTGTCACCATACCCGGGATCTTAGAGACTCAACTGTCCCCTGGCCTTGACAGCAACACTCTCGGCCTCTCACAGCTTCAGTGACCCAGCTCTGTGACACTGCTAGGTCTATCAACACAGTGGAGCCTTCCATACCCAGGTGAGAAGCGGAGGATGACACAGCACATGGAGGAGCCCTGCTGGTTTCTAGGTCAAAAAAACTAAAAAGGGCATTGTCACAGACAAGACACCAGCAAATGAAGAAGGAAGAACACAGGTGCCTGCCAGAATGCTACTTTCTCACATAAAAGATTTTTATATAGCAACACTCACGAACTTAACAATTACCCGATCAAACAATGGCCACAGCCTTGAATCTGAGCCAGGATCTAGCAGCAAATCTTGATGCTCAAGGACAATCACCCCAAGGCTTTCCTGACCGCCTGCCTGTTTCCTGTCTCAGATGCACCTTAATGGCTTCAAGCACTCATCACAAAGCTTTCTAGCCCCAACTTCAATGCATCCTCCAGCCCCCATGCCCCACCCCCAGCCCCGCAGGGAAACAGCCTTCCCACATTACAGGTAGTTTTTCCCACTGCTCTATTTCCCAAGTATCCTATGGTATGGCAACATAATTGAAGAACACAAAATTTTAATTTTAAAAGATCCCACTAAATGATTTTTCGCTATAATAGGATATGTCAGACCATAGCACATAGGATATGTGGGTGCTATGGTTTGACATAGCACATAGGATATGTGGGTGCTATGGTTAATGTCCCTTAAATCTTTATGTGTTGGAAACTTAATCCTCAAACTTAAATTAATGTTCCTTGGAGGTGGGGCCAGCAGGTGGAGGCATTGGTAAACAGATCAGATGAGCTCATGAGGGTAGAACCCCCACGATGGCATTAGCGGCTTGACAAGAGGGAGACGTGAGCTACCACATCACCGTGTGATGCCTTGTACCATGTTATGATACAGGATGTAGCACCAAGCTCTTAGAAATCCCAGCCTCCAAAACTGAGCTAAATTAACTTCTATTCTTTACAAATTACCCTGTTTCTGACATTTTGTTAGAGCAACAAAAAACAAATTAAGATAGAGAGTGAGCCCTACCATCTTGAAGAGAAAGCGAGAGAGTCTCGTCACATATGCATTTGTCTCAGTGCTTAACCCAAATGTCAATAAACCTCAACACTCAAATCTGCAACACAGTAACGTCTGCTTTCAAAGCTGTAGGATCCCTTCCTCTTATTTGCTTATTATTCTCCTACTGCTTGAGGGAATGCTCCCCTAACAAGAATTCCCTAGAGTCCAGTCACACAGAAGAAAGAAAATGAATTCTGCTTGTCAGCATCAGCTAGGAGACTGTATGTCAACTCAGGAGCGCAATAAAAAGCCTTGTGCACTGCAGTTATGAAACCCAGCCCAGTGGATCAGCAAGTGGGCTTTATGGCCCTGCCACTGCTTCCTGTGAACTGTCTCTGGTAAATGGTGCACTAGAAGGGAAAGACAAGCACCCGTGCTCTCTGGCTTTCTTTCACTGCCTCATTCTCCCCGTTCACCATTTTTGGTCTTGAAATGAGGACAGAGATATTCCTCATTGATTTTTTTTTTAAGACACTGTATTTCTGTGAGCTCATAGAAGATACCAGCAGTAACCTGGAGTTGTCAGGAGAGCTAAGAATAAGGAAAAAGAGCACACGGAAGGGTTTGAAACAAAAGGCAAGTTTTTATCGGGGGAGGATGAACAAGCATGAAGGGAATCAAACAATGCTTAATAGGAGCCAACTTCGAAAGAAGTCTTACTTTCAGGAACCAGAAGCCAGACGAATTATTACCTTCGGAAGGTACATGTCATGTGTGTGAGGAGGGGGAGGGGAGCAGCAGGAACTGCTGCCCCAGCAATAGCCAAGGAGGAAATCCTCCCCCAACCAGGAGATGCACCATTACATAAGAGCACAAGTTCAATCACCACACTGTGGAGACCAGCCAGGTATTCCAAGGTCTCATCACTTGCCAGCCTGCACCTATAACACTTCATCCTACTTGTCTTCCTCTTTCGATGGGCCCAAATGCTGGGCTTGGAGAAGGCAAGCCTCAGCAAGTAAGTCAGACTGTGCCATCTGACAATGAGCTTGGTCTCAGGGTTTAAACACTGAGCACTCAGAGCCTGATCCCGAGCAGAACTTAAGTGAGGGTTTGTTTCATATTCCATTTCTGCTAAGGTATCTCAAATGTCACTCTGTAGACAGGAACACCATCTCCAGGCTTTGTACCAGTACTGTCCTCTGTTGAACTTACTGGAATAAAGTTCCTTAAATAACAAAAGGCCCCTAATGAAAGTTAACGTAAACCAAAATAAATTGACTTTGTGAGCTCCATGAAAACTCGGCTTGGTTCTGTCACTCGTTGCAGTGTCACAGTGACTGGCATATATTCTGCATCATATAAATACTTGGGAGCCAAATGAAAAAATGAGCAAATAAGTAAGTGTTATACAAATATACCATAAATGTGCATCTTGGAGAGAGAATTAAGGATACTCATAAGCTGAGAAATAGCCTGAAGCAGTACTTTGCAGAGTCTAGAAAGATTCCAGAACATACTTTTGTGACCTTGGACAAGTTATTTAACTTCCCTAGCTATGGACTCAATTGGAAAAGTGAGGACAACAATATCAACCTCAAAAGTTCATGTAACTTCTTCGTTGAAAAAAAAAAAAAAAAAGTTCATGTAAAATGCTACACAAAGTTTGGTACACAATCCTCAAGAACTCTTCCATATTATTGCTATTACTGTGGCTTTATCGAATTACTGCTTTACTGAAGAAATACCTCCCCTGACCCTGAGAAAATGTTCATTTCTGCATCTAACTAAAAACGCAAAGCTCGGAAAATTCAGAAGTCTGTGCCAAGGGCATGTCTCTACTAGCCTCCACTAGATGGTGACAATTTGGGTGTGGAGTTCCCAAAACAGAAAAAGTGTGTGTGTGTGTGTGTGTGTGTGTGTGTGTGCATCATTCATACATATTTTTTTAAGCAAAAGGATTTAAACGTAAAGAAATGAATTAATTACTGCGACGGGTGGAAAGACACACTCCATGCTCTGGGATCTAAAAAGGCAGTAAACACCTACGGTCTCCCTGAACTGGGTAATCCTCCTGAGCCTTTGTACAGAGCATACACAACCCAAATCCACAAGAGCAACAAAACCCAGCACGCTGCCTGCCACGGAGAGAAAATTGTGCGGCAACCACAGCATTAGGCCTCTGCTGAGATAAAAACTTCCTTCTCACCAGCCTAAGACTGGATTCTTCTTTCTTTCTTGGGTCTTACTGTTCCTCAAACCACCTGCCCCTCCCAATCCCGTTACAGGCAACTTTTTCCACTTCTGCAGCTGCAGAGCCACAACCGTGCAGAAGAGTCAGGCTCACCCTAGTACTGTATTTGGCGTCTCTAAAACCCAGGAGCATGAGAGTCTATGTGTACATACGAAAATAAGAAAAAACAGGAAGTGGCTTCAGAGACTTCTAGCCCAGATAATAAGAAAAGTTTTCGAGATTAAAAACCAGACGAGGCGCGAGGGCTCCAGACGGCTCCCGCACACGTACAAGCGGCTCGCAGGCTTCCTCAGGAAATCCACCTCCGCTGCGCCAGCCCTGCCAGCGCGGGACCTGCGGCTCTCCCGGGCCGGGGAAAACAGCACCAAGAAAGAGGGCCTCTACGCGCCCGTCCGCACCGGCCGGCAAGGGTTGCCGGGCCCCCAGCGCGGGGCGCCCGGCGGCCCCGGTACCGGCCCAGAGAGCCGCCCCGCAGTCCCCGGGCCGGGCGACCCCAGCGGGGGCTCCGGAGCCGGGCGGCCGGTGACAGCGGGCCGGAGCGAGGAACAGCCGGCGGGGCTCGGCCCGCGTCCCTCCCGGGCGGGACGCACCGGCCGGCTCCCCTGACAGCCGGCAGGGACGGCCAGTGACACAATGCCGGCCGGCCGGCCCTGGCCGCGGTGACAACTCACCCGGGAGCGGCGCGGAGACCTCCGGGAGGGGGGCGCTCGCGGCTTCCGCGCCACCGATCCGCTCCGCCGCCGCGCGCACCCGAAGCCCTCTCGGGTCTAGGCGAGGTTCCGCGTGCCCTTGTCAGGCTGACGCTGGCCGGCACTACGGGAAGACAGGAGGAGGCGGCGGCCGCGGCGGGAGTGAGGAAGGTGACTAGACGGTCGCCGGCCTGGGAGAATGGAACGCGCGGTGGCGGCGGCGCCGGCGTCACTGGCCCAGCTGTACCGCGCGGGCGGGGGGAGGGCCCGCGCAGGGGGCGGAGAACGAGCGGGGGAGGGGCGGGGCCAGCCGCACGCAACAACGCCGGCGTCACGCCGCCGCGCCCGCCAGCTGGGAAGCCCCCGCGCGCACGCGCCGCCAGCCCCGCCGGTCGCCCCGCGGGAGGCGCGAAGGCGGAGGAGGGGGGTGCCTTAAAGGGACAGTCGCTTGACTGCTCTGGAGCGAGAGCGCCGTGGTATAGATTGGGACTGCTCTGTATCTCTCGTACGGTTATTATTTAGATATCATATGAATTATTATATTATAATTTGCGAAGTGGATTGCTCTCGGTTTATAAGGCTCTTTTACGCACGTTCCCTTGTTAGCTGGCCTGACCTATCTCTGAAGCAGGTTATTATCTCCCCATTAAGCAGTGCTCCTAACCTAGTAGCCTGCCGACCTCAAAATTGCCCCGAGGGGTGGGTGGACTTGAAAGTGCAGATCTGGAGCCCCACCTCCAGCAATTTTGAGTCGATAAACTAGCATCTGCTCCGAAGATTCTCCGTTTTGCGAAGCACTGTGAGGTGATCTTTCGGCTCCCGTAAAAGCACAGGACGGAACTCAAGGTTGAGAAAACAAATTGGGGGTAAAGCTGGGTGGGCCGGGCTAGAACCCGCCAGGCCCCTGGCTTTGCTCACCTCCTGAGCCAGCACTTCCTGTGTGAGCAGTCTGTGCACCGTACGGCTGTCTCGTTTTTGTGGTGACCTCTCACTCCAAATGTGTCCTCCGCTAATGTGTTTACAAGGCTCGTGTCCCCTTGATGGCAAAAAAAAGTTGTTTCTTATCTTTGTGCCCCAGGCCCTTGTACCTTGCTTGTTTTAGTACAAGTCGAATGCCCCTACCTGAAATGCAGCTGCAAAGGCTGCATTTGAATTCGCACATTTAACTCTGCACGCCTTCCGCCTTTGCCGCAGCATGAATCGGACAGGCCTGTTCTCCCAGATGCTTTTCCCATCTTGGTGCCAGGGATTGAATGCATGGCCTCCTGCTCACTCTACCGCTGAGCTATACCCCTAACTCAGAATTTTTTTTTTCCTTTGCCAGATGCCTTTTGGACAGATATACTCTCTCAGAACCTCTCATCAGGTTTAGTTCTAGAAGGCCTTCCGGGAAAGCGCTGTGGATTAATAGGATATGTCCTTGAAGTAGCTCAAACAAGTTAGGCAGAGTGCCCCCCCCACACACACACCTTCTCGGCCCCACAGCAAAACTACCTTTTCCGTAAGCCAAAGTCTTGTCTGCTATCTCTTTCCTTGCTTCCCTAGAGAAGATGCACACGCCACCCTTCTTGCTCATTTCCCGACTAATGAGACTGCGCTGCTCAGACCTTTAGGGGTTGAAAAGCAAACATCAGAACAGCCTAGTACTACAGCAGAGCTCACCAAAACTTACAGCCTGGGCTGGAACTCCCAAGGCTCAGGAAGGGGACAACCAAGGGGAAAAGGGCCAAAGAAGAATTGGAGGCAACAAACAGAGGGGCAGGGGGAGATAGGGAAAAAAGCAGGTATCAATGTCCAGGTGAGGTCTTCTGCATGGCTGTGCATCACATCTGGCCACTGGCAGGTGGCCTTGCACAGGACCCTCATCTGTCCTGTTGTCAAGTGGCTTCCAAGACCCTGCACATGTCTGTTAATCACCACCTTAAATCCTCCTCTGGAGCCCCAGTGTCCACAGAATGCAATCACACTCCTCAGCAAGGACTGTGTCCACTGCTGCCCACAATCTGCCCCCCACCACAAAAAGACAACAAAAAAAGCCAGGCGTGGTGGTGCATACCTGTAATCCCAGCACATGGGAGGCTGAGGCAGGAGAATCGGTGCAAGTTTGAGGCCAGACTGGGCTCCATAGTGAGTTCAAGACCAGCCTGAACTACACAGCAAGACCCTATCTCAAAAAACAAATTGGAAAAAAAAAAAAAAACCCAAAAACATAATTTGGCCCGAATCCTCCCCTCCTTCCACACACCTCACACTCCAGCCTCCCCACACCAACCTGCTGGGCTCTAACAATCCACTGTTGTCATTACTGTCTTGAAGCATGTGCCCAGCTGATCGCTCCACCTGGACCGCCCTCCCTGCTTACCCTTTGCGACCTTTCCAGCGTTTCTTCAGCCTTCTGGGGGCTTCAGTTGAGCCTCAGTTCAGCATCCATTTTTCTCTCTCTCTCTCTGCATATATATATATTCCTCGTTTAATGACCTTCCACTTACAACTGAGGTGTGCTGTTTGGACTTAACTACCCAACCTTTTTTTTTGATGCAGCTCTGTACATCTTGTTTATAGAGTCTCAATGTCTTTTTTTATACAGTACACCTTGTTTGTACAGTACTGTAATTTTTGCTGATTGTACTGTGTAGTCCAGTGCTGTAGTTTTATATTCTATTATACGTTTTAGTACTGCACGTAAGAATTGTGCAAATAAAAGCAAAGTCATCAAGTTGGAGTTTCCTACCATTTCTTTGTTCTGAATATTGTAATGTAATACAGTACGATATACAATTTCTCATTTAGCGACCAATTCACTTAATGACCTAGTTGCAGAAATGGAACTCAGGAATATATATTTTTTCTCTTTCTTTTGTTGAGACGGGTTCCAGCTATGAAGTCCAGGCTGGCCTTCAACTAAGTGGCCAGGGGCAGGCATTGAACTCAGGCCCATCCTCCTGCCTCAATTTATCAGAGAGCTGGGATTATAGGCATGTGTCACCACACCCTGTTCCTTCTGTTCTTTATTTCCAGGATCAGGGTCAGTCCTTTTCTCCCTTGGTAAATGCTGGCTCACCAACCTCTTCCCTTCCCTTTGCCCTTCCAGCCAAAGTTCCCACTGCCTCCTGATAGACCTGAGCCAAACCTCTGTTACAGTCTCCTCATGGGCCTTGTTCTTCTCACCTGGAAAATGGGGTGGTCCCCCTGGCCAGGGTAAATACTATTTTTATGCCATTTAAGAGATATCACGAGATTGTAATTAAGAATATTGTGGGTTTAGAGATTCTCCAGTAGGGGAAACTTTTTTTTTCTCAGTGCTGGGAATTAAACCCAGGGCCTCACGCTTGCTAGGCAAGTACTCTACCATTAAGCTATGCCTACAGCCCAACATTGCTTATTTTTTTAATTAAAAAATTACAGCCAAGTGTAGTGGCACATGTCTATAATTCCAGCACTAAGGAGGCTGAGGCAAGAGGATTGCCACAAGTTCAAGGCCAGCCTGAACTACATATCAAGACCCTGTCTCAAAACACCAAAAAAAAAAAAATATTTAAAAATGTTTTAAATATTTTAAGAAATTAGCACCTTTATTGAGATATAACTCATATACCACCAACTCAATTTTAATGCACAAGTATACATTTAAAATATACAATTCAGGGCTGGGGAGTTTGCTCAGTGGTTAGAGTGCCTGCCTTGCAAGCACAAGGCCCTGAGTTCAATCCCCAGCACCAAAAGAAAAAAACAAAAAATAAATAAAATATACAATTCAATGGTGTTTAGTATATTTGCAGTGTTGTACAACCATTACTGCAATTTTACAGCATTTTCCTGACCCCAAAATGAAACTATGAGGTTCCCCCTCCATTCTGCCCTAGGCAACCAGTACTCTACTTTGTTTCTACAGATTTGCCTATACTGAATACACCACATAAATGGAATTATACAATATGTAGTCTTCGTAATTAATGTTTTTCTTTTCCTTCTTTGGGGAGTTTATTTTGGATTGTTTTCTTTTGTTCTTTGGTGTTTTGAAACAGGGTCTTGATATGTAGTTCCAGCTGGCTTCGAACTCACTATACAATGCAGACTGGCCTCGAACTTGCAGGGATCCTCCTGCCTCAGCCTTCCAAATGCTAGAATTATCAGTGTGTGACACCACACCTGGAGATAATTTTGTTTCTTATACCTAATATAATGCATGCTAACACCAGACTAATTTTTTATTTTCATGTATTTATTTAGATCTTACCTTATTGTAAACGATTTAAAATGGTTCTCCCAGCTAGTACGGTATTCCTAGATCCTTCTGGATTTTCAATGGAAATCTTTTTTGTTTTTGTTGTTTTTCTTTTGTTTTTGCAGTGCTGGGGATCAAACCCAGGGCCCACAAACATGTGAGGCAAGTGTTCTACCACAAGGCAACCCCCTCACCCCAACACAGATCTTAATACTGCAGTGCTTGGCGCTAGAAAGTGGCTGCAGGGTGAGACTGGCCCCAGCTGGGCAAGTAGGGACGCCACCATCCCGGTTTGCCTGGGACTAAGGGGGCTCCTGTCACACAGAACTCCTGTTGCCCAAACTAGGACAGCCTCAGGCGAACCACAATCATCCACTAGTCCCTCCAGTGGGAAGTCAGAGGAAGGTTTTGTCTCTTCCTGTCCTGGGACTCTAACAAGGAGCAGGCTTGTGACTTTACCACTTGCAGGGCAGGAGAGAGAGGCTTAGCTCCCTGAAAATGAGGGAGACAAAAGGTTCACAGTAAGTACATAGTATCTCTGTTGCTATGGTTATTACGTAGAATAACAAGAGCACCTACTGTGTGTTAAGTATTTGGTAGGAAATGTATCTCTGTAACCTCTAATTTTGGCAACAGGCCTCCAAGTTAAATACCACTGACCCCATTTTACACAGGGGAGATGTTCTCAACTTATCAAGAACCGCACAGCAGGTATGTTGCAAAACCAGAGTTCTTGTTGTCTGTTCCAAAGGTCATACTTTTCCAAATAAACCACGTGGCCCCTCCTACTCCCTGCAAAAAATAGCAAGAATGACTCAAGTTGTGCTTCTGTATCTTAATCCCTGTAGAAGCGCTTTTCAGCACACTTCCACGGAACTGAGGTCCAGGTCCCACGACAGTCTCGTGAAATGAAGATGCAGAATTACTCCTGAATTTTTCCTTTAAGGAAGTTGAGCACTCAGCAGGTCACTGGCTTGTCTGATCTCACACAGAAACTAGCATGGGTCTCATGCTTCAGTTCAGGATTCCTTGGGCAACCTTTAAACCTGTGACCTCAGGGAGTGGAAGTATTCAGCTACCATCCCCACTGCAAGTCAGAGTCCAACCCAGGCGGGCGGGGTGGGGCAGGCCAGCCTGAGCTGAGGGGTGGTGGCTCCCACTGCCCAGGAGGAAGGTCCTCAGCTCAGGTGGTTATCTGGCCAGGTGATCTGGGACAATCTCCAGGATGCTACTCCTTAGAGCTTGTTCAGAACCTGCGAAAGCCAGGTTTGGTGGCCCAATCGTGCGAGAGGGCTTCACAGAGGTCAGAGGTCAAAGCTCAGACTGGGACTTCTCAGAGCAGCAACCACTATTCCCCGCTCACCCCAACCCTGACCCCAGCCCTAGAAAATGCACACTGGAGGATGTGTGGTCAGCAAGTGTGGAGGAAGAGGGCAATCTGGCCCTTCCTGCTTTTCTGAAGCCCTGAAAGTCTTTGACATGTTTATCCCCAGCACAAACCAGGTGAGCTCGTGGTGCTGGCCCCATTTTTCATACGAGGAAAAGACAAGACAGAAGAGGAGCACCCATCTGCTACGTTCCCAGGTGGTAAACCAGCAGAGAATGTCAGATCTTCCCTGCACCCCCGAACACATGCCAGGAGCCAGCCTGATAACCTGGCCCAAGGAGGGGCAGGGACTCTGGGAGACTCCTGCCCTGATGAAGAAGGGGCTAGGGAGGGGCCTGAGGCCTTTCTAGCCTGGCCAGCCCACAGACCCCAGCCACACTGCCCCGCCCCATGTGACACTTCTTTCCTTAGTGACTATCTTCCCTCAGAGCTGGCCTGATGGCTCATTTTCCTGTGATCAGTGGTGAGAAGAGAGGACTATGTGCTTGGCCCTGCTAGTTCTGAGTGGCCAGTGGATGAAGGAATGGGGCGGCCTCCTCCCTCAGTCTGTCGGGGAAGTAGAGGCAAGGCTATAAGGTCCTGGCATCTGCCATGGCTCAGAAGGGTTCCAGGATCTGTTGTCTGGCCCAGTAGGAGTGGGTCACCCTTTGGCTGGTCACTGTGGCCATAACTGAAGATATTTTTAAGGTACAGCTTTCCCCTCAGCCATATTAATCATCCACCCCCCAAAAAACCCTCCATATTAAGTATGTACCGTCTGCTAGGCACTGTGCTTGTGACTTTACATATATGATCTCACTCAACCCTTGTAATAATCTCTGAAACAGGCATTAGTATGATTATTTCCATTTTGCAGCTGAGGAAACTGAGGTACAGAAAGGTTCAAGAGGCCTGTAGTTCCCGCTGCTCTGAAGCCTCGGGCAGGAGGATTGCGTGAGTCCAGGAATTCAGGTCCAACTGTTGGGTGCAATATAGAAAGATCCTAGCTCCTTAAAAAAAAAAAAAAAAAGGTAAGATCAAACCTAGAGTTACTAAGTAGCAAGCCCAGTCCTGCCGCTTCTTAGAGAATACAGGCGTGATTTGCACTGCAAAAGCAAATGTGATTTTTAATGGGGACTGTGGTGGGTTACCCTAAGGCATATGCGGGAGCCTAACCCTACTGCCTCTCGAAAAGTAATGTCAGGTGGGCACAGTGGCACACACCTGTAATCCCAGCTACTCGGGGGGTTTAGGCAGGGGGATCACAAATCCGAGGCTGGCCTGGGCAACTTATCGAGTTCTTGTCTCAAAGTAAAAAACTAAAAGGAGGGGCTGGGGATTTAGCTCAGTGATTAGAGTGCTTGCCTTGCAAGCACAAGGGCCTGAGTTCGATCCCCGGCACCAGAAAAAAAAAAAAAAAAAAAAAAAAAAAAAAAAAAAAAAAAAAAAAAAAAAAAAACCAAAAAACTAAAAGGGACTAGGGGTGATAGAGCACTTGCCTAGAAATTGAAAGCCCTGGTTCAATCCCTAGTCCTGCAAATAATAATAATAATAATCAGGTGTCATAACACGTGCTTGCAATTCCAGCACTCTGGGAGGCTGAGGCAGGAAGATCATAAAATCAAGCCCAACCTGGGTGATTTAGTGACTCAGTAAAACCCTGTTTCAAAATTTTTAACTTTAAATAAAAAAATTAAAATCTCTGAGAGTTTTGTAAACTGGTTGTTAAACACAACCTTTATTAAAAATTAAATTACATATGTAAAATTACATAAATTAATAATTTTCAAGTAACAAACACAAACATATCACTTCCTAATTCTGCTACATTGTACTTTTTATCTGTGTTTATCTCCAGCTGTTGTATCTGTAAAGTGGGAATATTGCATACAGTAACCACTTAGGATCTCTTTCTAACTCATATAAGGTGACATCACATTGGTTGCCTGAAATAAGACAGGGTGGAAATGCTATAAATCAGCCCCACCCAGAACAAGCTGTTAAATATTTACAACGTGAATGAGAAACCTTTACCATTGGAAAAACCAACGTTTCCAGCGCAGGCAACTGCAGAAGCCAACGGTAGGAAGAGTGGAAGAGACACAGCCAGGGCCGGTGGCTGAGGCTGGCGCACGTGCGTGGGGAGCAGGTGGATCGCCCCAGGAGGCAGCTAGACCCCAGACCCCAGGGACGCTCCATGTTACAGGAAAGGTGGGTCCAAAGCTAGAGATGTCTAAGGCCCAGAACATGTGATGTCGGGTCTATCTGGCTCCATTGAGATGCACTTTAAAGATCGCCCTGTCACAGCCCCAGGAGAGTTGAATCCCCAGTTACCAAGGGAGAAGGGGGTGCACAAGCCTTCAGAGGAAGCCTGCCCGGAAGTCGAGGCGGCTGGTCCTCAATCCCTTTGTGAATGCCTCCCCTCTAGTGGTGGAAGTGAGAATGCAGGCCTCTGACCTCCAGCCTCCCAGCAAGATTCTCAAACTCTTCACAAGGGCAGCCACAGGGCTCCCCAGTACAGGACAGCAAGGACAACTATTGTGGATAGACAGATGGACCATACTCATATACCTAGGGAAAAATCAATAAATACAAAAATATGTCCACCAAAATACCATGGACACAAATATGTCCACCAAAGCACCATTATTCATAATAGCCCCAAATTGAACGCACCCCCAAATGTCCACCATTAGAAGGAGTTATGAGTGGGAATGGACGTTTAGGGTGCTGAGAATGTTCTGCTTTCTTTCTTTCTTTCTTTCTTTCTTTCTTTCTTTCTTTCTTCCTTCCTTCTTTTCTTTCTTTCTTTCTTTTTAGAGGTGGTGGTTGAACCTAGGGCCTGGAGGACGCTGGGCAAATGCTCTACCACTGAGCTAGAACCCCCCCAAACCTGTTTTGCCTCTTGACCTGAGTGCCAGTTCCACGGGTGTTCATTTTGAAAAATTTCACACAGGTGCACATTTATGATTTGAATACTTCTTCTAAGAATGTAACTATTCAGGAAAGCTTTGCCAAGAAATCAATCAAAGCAATGCTCTAATTGTAATATAAAAGAAGAAAAAGGCTGCTTGAATCATGGCAGCAGCAGTTACAAATGCAGACAGATGTAGACACGTGGAATTAGCGCAAATACCTTGGGCAATGTCTCTATAGGTTTTGTTGTTTTCTGAAAAGCTGAGATCTTGGAAAAGTGCTAAAAATACAGCACACTCTTTTTACAGTTTATAGGTATTAAATAGGCTGTTGTTTGGGACTAAGCTGGACCCCAACAGGCCAGGTTAGAAATCAGAATGGAGTCACTCACACTAGAGTTTCATGTCACCAAGTGGACACAAGCTGTTTATTGGATTTTCTCAGAAACAAGGATTAAACAGTTAAATCTAAATTTCTCAAAAAACCAGTTTTAACTGGCATGACAGAGCTATGAATGTGGCCTAGTGGTAGAGCGCTTGCCTAGCTTGTGTGGGGCATTGAATTTAGTCCCCAGCACCAGATACAAAACAAAGACAAAAAACCTCAACTAGCAGGATAATAAAATTCCCTCTCCCTTAATTCTTATACACAAAAGGAGGTAACCTGACACTAACCAATCAGTTATATTTTTATTTTGTCTCTCTGTCCCTGCCTTACAAGGAAAGTAACTTTGAAATGATTGATCCACTTTTGTTTTGTTTCTGTTTTCTTTAACGTTGGTGTTTTGAGATAGAGTCACACTAAATTGCCCAGGCTGGCCTCAGCCTCCTGAGAGCTGGGATTACAGGCTTACACCATCACACCTGGCTTTTTCTTTCGCCCATTCCTATCTCCAAAACCATTGTCCTCTTGGCTCATTGAAATACTTTTTCTATTTTCAGGTACTACAGTGTAACCTGATTCTAGAATTGAAAATAAAGCCAATTAGGATCATTAAGTTGTTAAAACTTTGTTGTTTGACAAATGGAACTCATATTTCTAATCATAACAGGGTTTTTGTCTTGTCTGGTTTCCTACACGTACATCCAGTACATGTAGGAGTCTTGGAGCACAGGACAGTTCTGTGCTGTTCAGGGATGGCCTGTCTATGGCAGACTGACTACAGCCCCCTCATCTGTGAAATGAGGATGGTGGCGGCACCTACCAAGTAAGTCCGTTGTAAAGATTATATGAGGTTATTTCAGTAAAGTGCCTGGCAAACAGTAAGCACAAAAGTGCTTGATACTATTTGTGTTGCCCTGGATCCCACCCACTACATGCAAGTGGTGCCCAGATCATCATTGATCAAAAACGGTCCCACGGGCTGGGGATTTAGCTCAGTGATTAGAGTGCTTGCCTTGCAAGCACAAGTGCCTGAGTTCGATCCCCGGCACCACAAAAAACAAAAAACAAAAAACAAAAAACAAACAAAAAAAAAACGGTCCCACGAGGGCTGGGGATTTAGCTCAGTGGTAGAGTGCCTGCCTAGCAAGTGCAAGGCCCTGAGTTCGACGCCCAGCACTCAGGAGGAAAAAAAAATGCTCCCACCAACGTCCAGACAACCCACAGAGGTTCCGTTGTGGCTTTAAACCCACTGGATGCCTGGAGCTGAGAGCAGGTAGCAGCACCCAGCATAGAGTTTAGAGCAGCTTCATTCCAGGCCTGGCTCTCAAGCTGCTGAGTGGAGAGACAAAGGCACGCACAGCTGAAGACAACACAACAGGAAAAGTGTTTACAAAGCCTGAGGCAGCAGCCTCCCGCAGAGGGATTTGATCTGTTTTATGGTTTGTTTTCATTTTTTATTTGGCTGCCAGTATTTGGAAATCAGGCGGTATGTGGTATTGAGGATTGAACCCAAGACCTTTGTACTGAGCTATATCCTCGGCCCTTTAAAAAAAATTTTTTTTTTCGTGAGACAGTGTCTCAAGTTGCTAAATTTGAGGGTCTTAAATTGCTAAACTGCCCAGCCTGGGCTTAAACTTTCAATCCTCCTGCCTCAGCTTCCCAGGGTGCTGGGAATTACAGGCATGCACCACCATGTTTGACATATGACTTCATATTTTAAAAATTTAGATTTTCTGTTTCTCTTGAAAAATCCGAAGGTTTGTAAACACCAGGCCTGAATTTGTACCGGCAGAAGTCCTGCATTTGCCTCAGCCTCCGCCTAACGTTCAGCTTTATCTCCTACCAGGCCTTTCCAGACCCTGGACCCTGGAGCTGTGTCATGGGTCTCTCTGTTGGTAGCTGTGGGAACTATGAGAAACATGGAAAGCTTCCAGTTTAGCCTTGAAGGTCCAGTGGGAGGCAAGTCAGCGGGAAAGGGCCTAGCCTTTTGAAAGGCCTGTGCTAGGAGGGCAGAGAGGCACAGCCAAGGACCAGGCCCCAAACAGCCTGCTGCAGCAGGAAGAGGCCTAGGAGCAGCAGGGGCATAGGCCAGAGCCTTAAAGGTCCCAGCTCTGGCAGCAGCCTGCCCTCCTTCTCTGCATGAGTGCTTTAGTGGTACAAGTTCAAAATCTGAGTAGTGGGGCCAAGGCTCCGCGGGACACTCCTCACTGTGTCCTCGCAGGGTCCTGCCCCTCAGCCTGCCCATTCCACACCTGGGGGAGCCTTAGGAGGTAAACAGAAAGCACAAAGAGAGTGGTAGGAACAGCAGGACCCGCAGGGTCCCTACAGGGCTGCGGACCACAGCATCACTGGACAGGCAAGAAAGCACCCGCCGTGCGTGTGTGTGTGCGCGCGCACACACACACACACACACACACACACACACACACTTCTGAAATCTGTCACTGGATCCTCTAGTGCCCTGCTTCTTAGACTTCCCTATGCATGCAGATCACCCAGGGATCATGCTAAAGTATAGATTCTGACTTCACAGGTCTAGGCTGGAGCCTACAGGTCTATATTTCTTTTCTTTCTCTTTTCTTAACAAATTATTTCCTTAATAAATTATTTCAAAATATAAATTTTCCTTCCTTCCTTCCTTCTTGCTTTCAATATTAGGGATTAAACCCAAGGCCTTCACATTGAGCTACATCCCCAATCCTTTCTAATTTTTTTTTTTTTTAACATTGAGATTGAGTCTGGCTAAGTCACTAAATTGCCGAGAATGTGCTTCAACTTGCAGTCCTCCTGCCTCAGCCTTCCGGAGTGCTGGGATTACAAGAGTGCATCACTTATGTCTATATTTCAAACAACCCACCAGGGATGCTTGTCCAAAAGCCCGTATGGCGTAACATGACCCTAGAACGGCGTTTCTCAATAGCAACACTGCTGACATTTTGGGCCAGCTGAGACCTGAGTGTGGGCGCAGTCCTGCCCACTGTGGAGCGTTTAGCTGCATCCTTCTGCTGCCCACTAGACGCCAGTAGCAGCCACCAAGCTGGGACAACAACAAATACCTGCAGACACAGCCCCGTGAGTCCTGGGGGAAGAGCAACAGTCTCCACTGGGAGGATTTTAGAGGAATTCTTAAATATAAATATCTACAGGCTTCCCTGGAATCTAGAGAGATTAGAAGGCTCTGGGGCAGCTGATCACATAATTTACGGCCCCACATTAAATCAAAATGCAGTGTTCTGGAGCTGGGGATTTAGCGCAGTGGTAGACTCTTGCCCAGCAAGCGCAAGGCCCTGAGTTCAATCCCCAGCACACGCCCCACAAAAAATTCAGTGTTCAAAGAGCAGGAAATAGGCGTCACTAATGGTAATAGACTATAAAGCCTTTCTTTGCCTTCCACAATAGTTCATTCCCTATAAAATAAAATGTAATGTAGCTAACAGAAATCTATAAATTTGCAAATTGCAAAAAAAGAACTTTCGGTGTCATAGTTTATATAATGCAATAAATAATAACACTTTATTGGTGTTATATGTTAATCAAAAGCCTTTTCTTGCTTGCTTTTCTGCAAATTTATGAGGTCATCACAATTTATCATTTCAGCTAATTATTTTTAAATATATTTTTACTAGTGGGCAAATTTACTTTTAATCAATATAATTGAAAGCGTTAGTTGCTCTTGACAGATTCAAGATCACAAATAATTTTAGAGGAGTGTTCTCTTGAAAGAATTGTCCCTGGAGTTTAAGAGTGTTTTATGGACTAGGATAACACAGGAATACTGATAAGTTATTCCAAAAATTGTGATTTCATTATCATTATTGTTATTTTGAAGTCCTGTAGATTGAACCCAGGGCCTTCACACTGAGCTACATCCCCAGCCCTTTAGGAAATTTTAAATTTTGATACAGGGTCTTGCTAAGTCACTCAGTTGCCCAGTTCAAACATCCTCCTGCCTCAGCCTCCAAGAATGCTGGCTTACAGGCATGTGCCACCATACCTGGCTTAATAAATTATTTCAAAATATAAATTTTAGTGCATTTAAAGTTGATTATCCTCATGAAACAATTTTCTAAACAAAAATAATTCTTCATACAAATCAGTTTAATGCCAGTGTGACTTTTTTTCCTGGTACTAGGGACTGAACCTAAGCTCTGAGCCACACTCCAGAACTACCCTCCCAACACACACACACACACACACACACACACACACACACACACGCACACTTTGTTGTTCTGAGACAGGCTCTCATGAAGGTGAGTTGCTGAGGCTAGGCTCAAAGTTGCAACCCCAGAATGCTGTTTTTTTGTTTTATTTTGTTTTTTAGCTTTTTGTTGTTGTTTTTCTTTTTCTTTTTTTTTTTTCCCTTGGTGCTGAGGATTGAACTCAAGGCCTTGTGCTTGCTAGGCAAGCACTCTAACCACTGAGCTAAATCCCCAACCCCATTGTTTTGTTTTTTTAAGAAACAGAGTCTGGCTATGTTGCCAGGCAGGGCTCAAACTCCTGGCCTCAACTTTTCCAGTAGGAGCTACAGGCCGGTGCTACTTTGACCAGCCTGAATTCAATTTTAAATGTTTGCTTACATAAAGACCTTTTAATGTTTCTTTTCACATTTTCTGTAACATCTAAAAGTGGCTTCATCAAGAGGCAGGTACATAATTTAAAACATTCTTTTATTGCATCTTTTTTTTTTTTTTTTTTTTTTTTTTGGTGCTGGGGCTCGAACTTAGGGCCTTGCACGTGCAAGGCAAGCACTCTAACCATTAAACCAAATCCCCAGCCCTCATTGTATCTTCAATTACAAGAAAAATTAATTTTGAAATCATTTTGCTTGTTAGTAGCGTCATTGGTTTAACAGAAGCTTCCTATCAAGATATTCTTTTCTGTTGAATCCAGTGACCTTTAATTTATATTTCCAAATACGTGAATATTTGCTTTGTGATTTTGCAGTACTTTTCCAAATCAAAGATTTTAAACCCTTTGGAGAGTTCTGATAATTCCCTGATGGGCTTCATTGCAATGTCTGTATTGAGGCATGTATTTTGTAATAATTTACTGACAGAACTTATTGCCTGAGGTCCAGCAGTTCCTGTCCTGGAACTTAGACCCGACTTACGATTTATACAGCCAGGGACAGAAGCAGGCCTCCCATCGCAGGGCCAGTGCTCCCGGCTCACTCCAGGTTCTGTAGCCCTTCTCTCTTCTACGCTTGCTGCACCTCCAATCTGGGCCAGGCAGGGCTCCAGACTGCCTAAGCCATGCGCACACACACAGGGCCACCCTGTGCAGTGTCCTGATGTCTGCCCCGCCCTGTGTGAGCTGTCACCAGGGCCCATCCCTGCTGCTCACATCCACGCTGCCTTGACCTATTGACGTTCACTTACCAAGCTCAAATTCAGAGACAAAGCTGTTAAAAATTTCAAGATTGAGGCTGGGGATTTAGCTCAGTGGTTAGAGTGCTTGCCTTGCAAGCACAAGGCCCTGAGTTCGATCCCCGGCACCGAAAAAAAAAAAAATTTCAAGATTGAGCTGGGCATGGTGGCGCATGCCTGTAATCCCAGCACTTGGGAGGCTGAGGCGGAAGGATTGCCACAAATTCAAGGCCAGCCTTGGTTACACAGTGTGTTCAAGGCCAACCTGAACTACATAGCGAGACCCTGTCTCAAAAAAAAAAAAAAAATTTCAAGATAGAGATAGAGCATTAAACCACAGCAGAGTCTTTTTCTTTTCTTTTTTTCTTTTTGAGACAGGGTCTCACTATGTAGTTCAGGCTGGCCTTGAACTCATTATGGAGCCCATCTTAGCCTCAAACTCACAGCGATCCTCCTGCCTCAGCCGCTCAAGTGCTGGGATTACAGGTGTTCACCACCAAATCTGGCTCGGCAAGGTCCTTCCAAGCACAAGATTGTATATAACTGCACAGGACATATGCCCATGAAGCTGGCCCGGTGCTGGGCAATGACAGGCAGCACATGAGATGCAGTTTAGAGCAGCTGCCATGAGAATCCGTTAGCCTCTCAGAGGCGGCAGGACCCATGTAGAAAGGAAACTAGAGGAACCAGGCGTGGTGCTGCACGCCAAGTCGGAGCTCAGGCAGGGCAATTTAGCAATTCAGCAAGTCCCTGTCACAAAACAATTTAAAAAGGGGTGGGGATGTAGCTCAGTGAGAAGGCCCTGGGTTCAATCCCCAGTCTGTTAAAAAAACAAAGCAAAACGCAACAAAAGACTCTTAAAAGGCAGAGCGGAGTCAGTGTTAGAGTCACACAGAGGTAGTCCCACCCAGATATGTGGCGCTGGCTGCTCCCCACGCTGCCCTGTTGCCTTTTGTGGCCGAAGCCCACCTGTAGGGACAGCTGATTCACAGTTCCGCCTGCCTGCGAGGGCCTCTGCCCGCCACCTGAAGCTCCTCGCAGACCCTTTTCCTGAGTGCCCTCCTTCAGCTCTCCGACCTTTCCCCACCACCCAGGCCCAGCCCGGGTCAGTCATGGGGAGGGGAGGTTACCACATCTTCCTTGGTGGTAAGAGATCCTTTCAGAGAAAAATTAATTTCAAGGAACTAGAAAGATGAAAAGCCTCTCCCAAAGCCTAAGGATAAACAGGGAAGAGATGACAAAGGAAAACTGGCCTCAAAATCAGTGAAATCCAAGGCTCCAGCCTCTCAGCTCCCAGGGATGGCAGGAGTCCTCACAGGAGAGTCTGAAGTCACCGCCCAAGAACAAGCCCAGGCTCTGGGGCTGAGATGAGAAGGGGCAGCAGACAGAAGCTCGCTGAGGGAGCAGCCTGAGGGCAGGCACTGCGGTGTTGGTCAGGGCTATGGCTTCCAGGGTACTACGCGTGGCGCTGCATCTCCCGGCAGCCCTTGGGGGCTTTGCAATAGAACGAGCCTCAGAAAGGCCCAGTAACTCAATGTATGTGCCAGAGCCAGGATTCAAATCCAGGTGTGTCTGACTGCAAATTGGACACAGTACTTCGTAGGGTGTATTTTTGTTTTTTCCTTATTTTTCACCTGGCCCATACTCGCTCTGTAGAGCCCGTTTTTTCCTTACCCTTCTGTTTTTTCCTACCATTAATAAATGTGAAATCTTGCCACAGTTTATACTTTTTTTTTGTTTTTTGTTTGTTTTCTTGAGACAGGGCCTTGCTACGTAGTTCAGGCTGGCCTTCAGTTCACTATGCAGCCCATGCTGGCCTTGAACTTGCGGCCATCTTCCTGCCTCAGCCTCATGAGTGCTAGGATTACAAGTATGTGCCACCACTCCCGGCTTGCCAGTTTATACTTACTTCTTTCAATTCTTTGTCTGGAATAGATAGGACCTAGAAGTCACCTCTAAAAAGAGATGCCAGAAAACAAAACAAACAAAAAAAAAAAACAAAGAGACGCCAGCACCCCAAAATCCAGCAAGAGGCTATGGTGTCTTTCTCCTATAACTGTCCTCACAGGTCAGCTTGGTCACCAAGGAGAGCTGTCATCACCTCGTCAGGTCTCCTGGCCGCTCCCTTTTGCTCCTCCTTTACCCTGACTTAGCTACCGAGCACTTCACACTGGCAATGAGGGAATTTCAGGCCTTCGGGAGAGTGATGTCCTCTGACCGGGTTACCTCTCTGGTCCCTCCGATCACCTATTCCAGCTGGGTTGGTAACCCCAGCACTTAGGAGGCTGAGGCAGGAGGATTGTGTGAGTTCAAGGCCAGCCCTGTCTCAAAAAACAAAATAAAATAAAACAAAACCATCATCTATTTCAAAAGATAGCAATGTCAGCTCTACCTGAGCAGTTGAGCTTTGTGTCCATTTCTGGTGCCTACATTATTTTTCACATTTATCTCTCAATCTCTCTCTCTCTCTCTCTGTCTCTCTATCTCTCTATCTCTCACTCTGGTTTTTTGAGACAGGGTCTCACTATGTAGCCCAGGCTGGCCTCCAACTTGCAGCGATCCCCTGATCCCCTGCCTCATCCTCCTGAATACTGGGATTACAGTTGTGCACTGCCATTTCTCACATCCTGACTCCTCTGCAAATTTCAGGCAAGAACTTGTTCCCGTTCTGGTGATGGGGAGGCTGAATGCAAAGCGGAAGAGGGAGGAGAGAGAGGATGATGCAAGGAGCCCTCTATGCACAAGCCCTCGGGGACGAGTCCAAATGTTCACTTATTCTGTGTCCTTTCTTTGTTTTATGTTTTTGTTTTTGGTGCTGAGGATTGAACTCAGGTCCTTGTGCTTACAAGGCAGGTACTCTAACCACTGAGCTAAAACCCCAGCCTCTGATGTTGGAAGACAGGTTCCACATTTGATGTTGGGATTCCGGGCTCCGGGGGAGACTGAGTGTGCTCCCCCAGAAACCCCTGACTGCTGGCCCTTCCTCAGACTCCATCAGGGCAGCGTCTCCAGGTCTTTGTTCAGCAGTTTCCAGAGCCATCCAGATCCCCTGCTGCTTGCCCAGCTCTCTGAATGCTGTCGACCACAGCCACAGCTGCTCCGGGGGCTCAAGCCAGCATTTGCAAAGCTCTGCCTCCAAAGTCTCTGGCCTGGCACAACTCCCAGCCCCAGTCAGCAGAGAGCTGCCACATTTCTGTGGCTTTTCCAGCAGGGGCTTTGTGTGGCCCAGGGAGCGGCTTTGATCTCCATGTGGCAAGGGAGGGCTGGGAGTGGAGGACGGAGGCACCGAGATGGGGACGAGGTAAGGCCTGCCCGAACTTGCTCCCACCCAGGACTTTCCTCCAGCACCTTCTTTTCAGCTGGAGGAGCTGACAGATGTGATTTACACATTTACCGTTCAACTCTGATGCCAACCCTCAGGCAAAGTGTCAGTCCCAGCAGGGTACTGTGGAATTCAGGAGGGAGGTTCTACAAATGCCCCTTTCTATCTTTTGGAGGAAAGGAGTGTCTATGAATTCACCTTTTCATCTGGTTTATGGGGCGTTTAACTATTCTGTGATCATATTAACAGAGACACTATTTCTATAGTTTTTCAGTCTGGGTTCTTCATAAATTATTATAAGGCAACATGCCTCAGAAGAGGACAAGGCTTTTTGACAAATGATGATGTGGATACTCAAACACCAGAAGTAATTTGGCTGGCATGTAGCTCAATGGTAAAGCGCTAGCTACCATCTGTGGGCCCTGGGTTCCATCCTCAGTGCAAGCACACACACACACACAGTGTATTTTGACAAAGTTCGCAGCAATTTTGCAGAGAAAACCACATAATTAACAACCTAGTGACTCTCGACAAACTTCAGGGACCCAGGTTTCCCTGAAGTCTAGAAAAATATTGGAAGAAATTATGCCAAATGTTTTCGGTGATTGTTGGAAATGAGATTAAAAGTCTTTTTTTTTTTTTTTTTGAGACAAGGCCTTGCTAAATAGCTCAGGTTGGTCTCCAGTTTGAGATTTTCCTGGCTCAGCCTCCCAAGTGCTGGAATTACAGGCAGGTACCACCATACTCAGCTTGTCTAGTTGAATTGTCTATTTGTGATAGTGCAATATTGAGGTACCTCACTACAATTGTGTTGATCTTTATCTTACTTTTATGTCCAGTAATTCTGGACATAAAATTGGGGGTCCAGTGACCCCCAATTCTTAGGGTCACTATGAGAATGAATGTGTTTGTTTTATGAAGCTGGGTGTACTGTTGATCAGTGGATATATGTTTATAATGATTCTCTTCCAGCTGAATTGATCCCTTAACCAAAATATAGTGACCTTCTTTGCCTCTTCTCATCGGTTTTAGCTTGAAGTCCACTTTGTCTGAAAATAGAATAGCTATTCCTGCTCGTTTTGGGTTCTCGCTGCATGGAATATTGTTTTCCGTCCTTTGATTTTTTAGTCTATGAATTTCTTTTTGTGTTAAATGTGTTTCTTCCATATAGCATACCGTTGGATTTTGTTTTCCTGATCCATTCTGCTAATCTGCATCTTTATTTTTAATTTTGTGTGTGTGTGTGTGTGTGTGTGTTTAAGACAGGGTCTCGCTATGTAGTTCAGGCTGGACTTGAACTCACTGTGTAGCCTGGGCTGGCCTTGAACTCATGGTGATCCTCCTGCCTCAGCCTCCTGAGTGCTGGGATTACAGGTGTGCACCAACCACACCTGGCTTTTTTTTTTTTTTTTCTTTTTTGAGACATGGTCTCACTATCTAGTTCTAGCTGATCTTGAACTCACTGTCTAGGACAAATTGGCCTGGAACTCACTGTGATTCTCCTGACTCAGCGCCCCGAGTGCTGGGATTACAGGCATGCGCCTCCACGCCTAGTAAATCTGTGTCTTTCAATTTGGGAATTGAGACCATTCATGTTAAGAGTTATTACTTAAAAGTACTGACTTAGTCCTGTCATTGCGTTATTTTCCTGTCGATGACTCCCTTTCTTCTCCATTCTGTTTAACTGCTCACCCTGCCTGGTGTGTTCATTCTTTTTTTTTTTTTTTTTTTTTTAGGCATTGTTAGCTTGTCTCTAGGATATCCCTGAAAATTTTTTGGAGCGCTGTTCGGTGGTCAGAAGTTTCTGGCTCTTAGAAGCTCAGTGAATACTTGTTGAATGGATGGATGTGTACCTGGAGTTCCTCAGTGCAGGTAAGGATCTTTAGATGGGTTTGCAGACCCATCTGGCCTCTCACAGCTACGTGACCGTGGGGATGTTGCTTGACCTCTGTAGTCTTTTTCTTCATCCATTAGCCAGGGACTATAACAGTCCCCAATTCTTAGGGTCACTATGAGAATGAAATAAAAGGTATATGGCAAAGTGAAAAATGCCTGCCACATGAATGTCAGGTAAAATTATTTGCTCTCTATGCCTAGATTAGGGTCACTTTTGATCGCTCCGTTACAGCCAAGTTGTTAACAAAACCCTTAAATGGCATGGGGCATTTGGGATAGTTGTTCCACTACAGATAACACCATATGCATATAGTGTGGTCCAGCATATGCTTCCCCACATACTCGAAGGGCACCAAGGATCCTGCCTTCAGGTGCCAATATCGTTCTGTCTGCCAGCTAGTGATGAAAAGAAAATGAAAGCAGCTTGGTTCCATCTTGGGTGGTTCCTTGTTTCCTCTTCAGGGCTCAGAGGCCAAGGCTGATGTTAAATTCATTTTTGTGCCCCCGTCCAAGCCAGAGCGGGCAGGTCTGCTTCGGTGGGAGTGCCCAGTGTCATCGAGCAGGGAGAGAAGAAAGATGGCCCCGCAGGGCAGAGGATTGTGCTCAGCACAGAGTCAGCAAAACCTGGGCCAGAACATGCCGGAGATTCTCGGTCT
>PVJO010010513.1:0-63878 GCA_004026905.1 Hystrix cristata
AAACAATAAATTATAGATAAATGAAAAATTATGATACAGCTTCATGGCAAATGTAGCAGGGATAAGAAAGAGTTACATTAATTTGGAGATCTAGTTGCAACCATCATGTTTAGCTTTTCCAAACCTATAAGGAAACGCAGGTTCTTCTAACAATATTAATGTGGGCAATGGTGCTATCTGTCCTTTGCCCCATAAAACACATACTTTGACTGTGACTCTGGACAGTTTCCAAAACTAGATTCTTGGGCAGATGAGAAATTAGGATTTGTTTAGAGGACCGGATAAATAAAAAGGCATTTTTCTCTATAATAGAAACTCCCAATTTCTTTCTTTGGGTTGATGAGAGAATTTCCCAACTGCAAACTCCTACCAGAGTTGAGTTTTTCTCTTGCCAGTCTGGATCACGGTATCTACCCTACCACTTTGCTTTATTAGACTTCTGGCTGACAAAAAGGAATGACACAAAGTTGATAATATGAGAGATGCCTTTTCTAATACTTGGCACGAGCTGATTTTATCTCTAGTTGTCTTTATTTATCCTTCCATGCTAGATTTTGACTCCCTTGGAATGGAATGACGTATTTAAGGGGAGAAGCAAAGAATTTGCAATTGTTTCCCAGCAATGTGTAAATCGGCACTTAATTGAGAATTAATGGTGTGCTGACTACTCACTGCAGCCATTCCCACTGCAAATCTCACTGAGACGGCTTGCGCTTTTGACTTTGACACGCTTTTTACAGGGGTACATGAGCAATTTGATCTGTTAAAGGGAGAGAAGATTCTATCTCCTGAAGGAAAAGTACTAATTAGCAGCAAAATCTAACTGCTTTTCTTCAGCAGGGTCTCTTCCTTGCTATGTTTGGCTTAATGCAAACCCCTGCCATGCTGAGTTTCCACACTGGATTGTCCAACACAGCCTGTTTAATTTTAATTTCTTTTAGTGGAGTTGATATTCAATTAGCCACATTAATGAAGGGATGCATTAGCATACATAATAATCTCTTAACATTGCAGAAAGCTTTAACATTTACAAAGGGTTTGCTTTTCATCACCACTGTGTTTAGCAACAATTATAAGTCCCATTTCACAGATGGAGAAACTTAGATTTAGAGACCCTAAGTATCTCTCCAATGTCATATAATAAGTGATATGTGAAGAAGATTGATAATCTAGATTTCATTTTTGATCCATTCCTTTTTTCTATTATACCAAGAAATTGTATCTTTGATGCTATTGCCTTGGGTTCACAGTAACATGCTTCTTAAACCTATTCCCATGACATTTATTTATTCGTTTTTTATTACAAAGTCTTACTGAACAACACTATATATATAACACCTGCTAAATGTTCTTGGAAACAAAGAAAATGAGAGATGAGAGCTTCAGTTTTCAAAAGGTTCTTGAAGATATGGCAAATAGGGTGTGTGTAAAATGCAAAAGCTAATATTAGGCAAAACTTGAGTCGGGGAAGAAAATGTCCAAATGGGAGAGGGAACAAGGGAGGGGGAGGGGGAAAGGAACAGAGGGACAAGAGAAATAAGAAATGGGAGGAAAAACTAGCTTTTGTAAATAAGGAGGGAGGAGAGGGTGAAGGGAGGGGAGGAGAATGGGAGAAAAAGAAGCAACAAGATATATCATGTACAGGTACAAATCCCCTACAATGAATGTTATTGCTATGTACATCTAAAATGCAGCATTAAAATGAAATAAATTAAAAAAAAAAAAAAACTTGAGTCGCTTCGAGCGGGAGTTACATGCACTTTATCCTTTTGTCCTTCCACAGTTCGTAACATAGTGCAGGACCTTGCAATTGTAATTACTACATAAATAGGCGTTGGGAAAAGAATGAGTAGCGGTGCCAGGCATGGTGGCTCACACCTGCAGTCCCAGCACTTGGGAGACTGAGGCAGGAGGGTCACTGTCAGTTTGAAGCCAGCCTGGGATACACGTTGAGTTCAAGGACAATCTGAACTGCAAGACCCTGTCTCAAAAAGCAAAAAAAAAGTTTATCCATCTATGATCTCCTTGCATTGGCTACAGACTTTCTGTATGTTTATAGTAATTATCACTACTTATTAATATACATTTTATTATCTGTCTCACGCACTGAGATGTCAGCACTATGGAAATGAACTTGTTGTCACATTCATCTGTGATATACATCATGCAAAGAAAACAGTGCCTGACTTTCATCGAATAGATGACCAAAAGCAGAATAATATCATTTGAAAGCATGCTTGAGTGGACAGAAAAACCAAAGACTGAATCTTGCGTTTCTTGTTTCCTTGGCTTTAAAAGCCATAATCCGAATTGGAAGGCTCCATTGCTCTGCCTGTCTAAAGAAGGTACCTTGTTCATGAAAACAAAAACTTCTTTGGGACTTTCTCCCCACATATGCCCAGGAAGACACAAGGAAGAAGAAACCATGTGCACCTCGAGTCATAATGCTGCCCACGCCTCCCCCGGTGTGACTTCAGATGACCTGGTTTAGGTGGACCACGCAGGTAAGAAATACTAGAATGTCAATCTTCGAGTCCCAGCAACGCATCTTTGTGGATTTAGACAGAGCCTCAAGGAGCAAATGCACAAACAGTTGAATATATCCCAGAACTTCAGCGCCCCAACAAAGAGCCTGGGACGCTGGGCCATATTCTGACCTGTGACAACTACCCTTTCCAGGATTTTCCCTGTGCCGGGCTTGGCTGATAGAGCAGGAAGGTGAGGGAGCCCTGGGGTCCTGCTGAGGGTGTGAGCACTCAGGCTGTGACAGTCCTCATTAGCACCTGGTGGGTGGGTGGGTGTGGTGGCAAACGCAGGGAAGGTTTGGCTCTGAGCCCAGCCTAAGAATTCCCCTGGATGCTCTTTCATAAACCTCCTGGGAGGGGCTGGGGAAGTTAATTAGGACGTACAATGTAATGTGACTACTTCAAATCAGAAGCAATTGAAAAGAAAAAGGACATGTATCTTCCATATCTATGCTGTCCCACTGGATAATCACTTCTGTAGTCTGAAGGTTTGTGCCTCCCAAATCCACATGTTGAAACCTAAGCCCTAAAATAATAGCAATAGAAGTAAGGGCATCGGGAAGCAGTTATGTTAGTAGGTTCCAGGCTCTTCAGTGGAATTAGAGCCAATTTACAGGCGGCCTCAAGGCACCTTTGGCCTTTAGCCACAGGAAGACACAGCAAGAAGGGGCTATCTGTAAATAGGGAGAAAGCAGAGGGGAGGGGTGGGGGAGAGGGGGGAGAACCAAGATGCATCATGTATAGGTACAGAATAAATGTAATGAATGTGACCATTGTATGTAGAATGTACCAATACATGTTCTTGGTTTAAAATAAAAAAAAAACAAAATTAAAAAAAAAAAAGAAGGGGCTATCAGGGATGCAGAGATGACCTCACCAGACAGTAAATCTGCTGGTGACTTGATCTAGGAGTTTCAGCCTCCTGAACTGTGGGTGCTAAATATGTACCGTTTATATATTACCCTAAGGTGTTATGTTGAGGCAGCCTAAATGGACTAAGACAGCCACTAACCCTGTGTGACTATTGAACACTTGAATGGGGGTAGTGCTACAGAGAAATGAAATTTTTAAGTTTATTTAATGAAAAGTAATTTATATTTCAAAGTGGCATTTAATTTGGTTATTGGAAAAGTCTTACAGTATATTTGGAATAACCTTGGCATCAAAACTTCTTTTTCAACTGCACATTTTATGAACTCAAAACATAAGTCAAATATATCTGAGGAAAATTTAGTACCTGGATTCAAATGTGCTGTAAGGATAAACATACACAAGGTTTCAAAAATATGACAAAATGTTAAGTGTCTCACTAGTAATTGTGTATGTTGGTTAAATATTGAAATACTATTATGCAATGTTGGATTAAACAAAATATATTATTCCAAATGGTTTCATCTGGTATTTGTTTCCCTGTTTTTAATGTGACTTCTTCAAATTTTAACATCATATATATGGCTCACAGATTTTCATTACTTTTCTAGATAATAGGGAGCCTCTCACATAGGATGAGTTATGTTTCCCCTAATTAGTAGGTTCCATTGCCTCAGAATGTGACTGTATTTGGAAATGGGACCGTTAAGGAGGTAATTATGTTAAATTAAGGTTATATAAGTGGGTCCTGAATCCAATAAGACTGTGGTCCTTAAAAGGGAGAAAATAGGACGTGGACACTGAGGAGAGACCATTTGAAGGCACATTACAAGGGCAGCCATCTGCCTGGCATGGTGGTAGACTCTTGTAATCCAACACTCTGGAAGGCTAAGGCAAGAGAGTTGCAAGTTCAAGCTCAGCCTGGGCCACTTAGCCAGACCTTGATTCCAAACAAACAAATGAAATAAAATAAACAGCAGTCATCTGTGAGCCAAGGGGAGAGGCCTCAGAAGAAACCACATTGTTCACACCTTGCTCTTGGACTTCTGGCCTCCAGAATTGTAAGGACATAAATTTAAATGGTAGAGGCCTCCTAGTTTGAGGTCATCTGTATAGCAACCCTGGAAAACTAACATAAGCATTAAAATTGAGCCTCCACCAGGAGCAAAAACCAGCATCACTGATGCTGACTTAGTGGTACTAGCGCATTTTCAGTCTCTCATTGGACCACAGGCAGAAAAAACTGAACTTTTCTTAAGCACTCTGTATTGCCAGGACATGGCACAGTTTCTGTCACATACTAAATGTCTGGTAAATGTTTGCTAATTGAGAAAGTGGTTACCAGCTCAACCCATGTAATTTGAGTGACTGCTGTTAAAAGAAAAAAAGAAGATGCCATCTGTTTCCCATTAGCATGGGTTTATGGTCCGAATTTTTTCAGGTAAATAGCTGCCATTCATGAGACCTGGAATGACTCAAATATTGTTTCAACAACTGGTATTGGCCCACTTAGGCTAGCGGCAACCATGACCTGTGAGAGCGCTCCCAGAGACTGTGTGTACGCCCATCAGTAGACTAGATTTTTGAGGGACCATAAAGCCAATCTTTACCATTCTTGGTTTTCCCACTAACCTTCATCAATGAGGAGACTCATAAGCATGTATCAATTAACTGAATGAAGGAAAAACCTCAGAGAAGCAAGACTGGCTCAGGGCTCACACATCCCCCCAGTGCAGGTTAACTATCACAGTCCACTCAGGCTTCTGTTTAAAAAAAAATACCTTAAACTAGGTGATTTATAAGCAACAAAAATTGATCACTCACAATTCTGGAATCTGGGAAGCCCAAGATCAAGGCCATGTCTGGATCAATATCTTTGTCTGCTTCATAGATGGTGTCTTGCATGTTTCCATGTGGCAAAAAAGAAAGGCTGCTTTTTAAGCCTTGTTTGTAAGAGAAGAGCTTCCACGACTCAGTTACCTCTCAATGATATGACCCTTTATACTACCGTGTTGGGAATTATTTTCAATGTATTAATGGGGGACCATCAACACTCACTTCATACCACCAACTAACTTCAAAAGAGCAGTTAGACACCCAGTTCCGGTAGGGGTTTTCCCTTCCTGTTGGCTCACATTTGTTCAGAAGTTAAATTCAAAAACTAAGGCTTCCTTTTCCCCAACCTATAATCCACGCTTGTTTCAGTCGGTGTCCCTGGTGTAGATACTGCTCCTTTTGGGGGGCAACTCCACCTTTCGAGTCTGACACCCCATGAGTGCAGATGGAAGCACCCAGTCATTGTCTGTTATCAGCCGATAGTAGTAAGGAGAAGCCAATATAGAGTCCGAAAAACCAGTAGAGTATGAGTTAAATAGTTTTGGCTCTACCAATTAAAGATAATCATGGGTAGACTATGGTAGCATGGAACTGTCGACTTTCTTCTTAAGCCCACAATGGCACGGTTATTCCATTCTGTCAGGAAGAAGGTGTTGAGCTCATACACAAAGACAATTTGATGCTAAAGTTCATATGGAGATGCAAAAGATCCAGAATAGCTAACACAGTACTGCAGGAAAGGGACAAAGTTGGAGAACTAATGCTACATGGCTTCAAGATTTACTCTAAAGCTACAGTAATCAAGGAAGTATATATTGGAGAAAAAAATAGACAAATAGATTAATGGAACAAGATAAAGACCCCAGAAATATGTTTACAAAGGTATAGTCAGTTTATCTCTGTAAAACAAGTAAAGACAGTACCATAGAGTAAGATAGTCTTTTCAACAAATGATGCTGGAACAATTGGATATCTACATGTAAAACAAGGAATCTAGATACAAACTTTACACCCTTTACAAAAAAAAAATGCACAATAAAAGTGAAAATGTATCAGATTCCTAGATGATATAACAGAAGAAAATCTAGATAATCAGGAGTTTGGTGATGGCTTTTGTAGATATATTACAAGATACATGATCCATGAATGAGAACTGACAAGATAATGTTTATTAAAATTAAATTTTTCTGCTCTCCTGCAAAACAAACTCTCGAAAGCATATAAAGAGAAGACACAGACTAAGATAAAATATTTGCAAAAAGCAAATCTGATAAATAGCTATTATTCAAAATATATAAATTCTTAAAATTCAGCAATAAAAATATGATTAAAAATGCTAAAGATTTTAACTGATATCTCGTTTAAAATGATATAAAGATGGAAAATAGGCATATAAAAAGTGCTCCACATCATAAATCATTTGGGAAACCCAAGTGAAAACAACAATAAGACTGCACAACAAACATAATAAAATCCCCAAATTCAGAGCTGAACATCAGATGGTGGTGAGGAGGTTAAGCAATAGTAATTAACATTCATCACTGGTGGAAACTCAACATAGTATGGCCAGTTTGGAAGACAGATTGACACTTTTTTGTAAAACTAAACCTACTCTTATTACATAATCCAACAATCTCATTCCTTGGTACTTATTCAAAGGAGCTGAAAATTTATGCCCACACAAAAACCTGCATATAGACTTTCATAGCAGCTTTATTTATAATTGTCAAGACTGGAAAGTTTTGATAATTATAAATAAAGTTTCCCTTCCATGGGTGAATAGACAAACTGTGGCATATCCAGACAACGGACTGTTAATCAACACTAAACAAAAATGAACTATCAAGACATGAAGAGACATGGAGGGAACTTAAATGATTATGACTACGTGAAAGAGGCCAATATGTAAAAGCTACTACCATATGATTCCAACTATACGACATCCTAGAAAATGCAAAACTATGGAAGCATTTAAAGAATCAGTGGTTTCCAGGGGTTAGGGGAAGGAAGAATGAATACATTGAGCAGAGAGGATACAGGATAATGAAAATATTCTTTATGAAACAATGACAGGGGAAATATGTCATTGTAAATTTGTCCAAGTGCACAGGATGCATAATATCAAGTGAGCTCTAATGTGAATTACAGACCTGGCATGACTATGGTGAGTCAATGTAGGTCCCTCATTTGCAACAAACATACCTCACTGGGGTGACAATTGAGGAAATTGTACATGTGTGGAACTAGGGTATACATGGGAAATCTCTGTATTTCCCGCTCAGTTTTTCTGTAAAGTTAACACTGTTCTAAAAAAAAGTATATAGTTCTTAAAAGTAATATGTGAAGGTGGTCAAAATATGAAGCTATAAGATGGGGGGTTTGGGGAGACTTCTAGTACAGTGTTTCTCTTACTTCAGTGTGCAGATGAGTCACATCAGCGATTTGTTAAAATGTAGATTGTCATTCAGTTGGTTTGCCATGGGATCTGAAACTATCATTCTGATGAGCATCAGGCCAAATCAAGGGGCATTCCTCAGACCATGCTTTCTTAGCAGCAAGATTTTAGTAAGTAGACTCCATTGGACATGGTGCTATAGAACAAATAAGGGAGTGAAGGACAGTAACATTTCCTAGAGAATTTTGAGATTAAAGGGTTTTTAAGACTTCTAAGAGGAGATACCAAGTAGGAAACCACATAACCAGGTTCTTCATAGGAGTTCTGGACTGGAGCTATAAGTTTATGAATCATTGTTGGCATGTATGTGACCAATGAAGAGTTAGGTGTAGATGCAACAACTAATGAAAAATATAGGCAAGAAGACACAGAACAGAGCCCCAAGGAGAAATTACATATGAAAGAAAAATAATTCAAAACAGAAAAAAAATAATAAAAAATCTAGAGGGTAGTTTGAGAATGGGAGAAAGATCAAAAAAGTTGAAAAGAAGGAAAACCACATGATTTTTATTGCTTATTTTACCTCACCTGTCTATCAGGACTAGAACTGAATGCCAACCTTTTCACCTCTTTTTCTTTTTCTATTTCCTGAGCACAGATCCTATTAGCATGCACTTTGCCCATACCCCAGCATCAGACAGATTAACTTGGTGTCCTTGGAAACACGCTGTTAAAAACTAAAGAACTACAAGAAGGAAGGAATCTGGGACTCCACATTACTACTTAGTGAGAGATCAGTCACAGGTGGCAATTGCAGAATTTATCAAGAATTAATAAATTTATGTCACATTTGAGCAATTATATATCTTAGTGTTTGTCTTTTATGGCAACTAGCAATATTGTAATTTATATATGGAGGAATGCATGCATTCCTCAATTATCAGCTTGTAAGGCAAAGCATACTTCTTTCCACTTTTAGAAGCACATGACATTGGTTAATCAAGTTATTTTGCAACTGAGTGTGGTTGGGAACTTAATTCGTGTTTTTAAGCACACATTTTTAATTGATTTTTTTTGTGTGTGTGTGGTGCCGGGGATTGAACTCAGGGCCTTGTGCTTGCAAGGCAAGCACTCTAATCACTGAGCTAAATCCCCAGCCCCCTAATTGATATTTTTATGGATTATGCATTCTGAGTTTTAAACAACTAGGTTAAAATGAATTTTTCAAAACTATACCTCTTTCTAAGTTGGAAGCTGCATACATAACAAAGGAGTTGCTATTGAGTGGTCAATCTGATGTGCTTGTCATAACTTCTAAACTATCCAGACATGGTCCATTTATTCCAGTCAACATAATGTCTGAATCGTATTGAAGAAATTGGCTCAATAGACCTTAACCATTCACCTGCACATGGTCATTCTGGACAGCTGTAGAAAAAAATCAACTAGTCCAGTTGCCTGAAAAATAACATTGGCAAACAAATTATTTTATCAGTTATATTTGTTTTTAGTGAGAAATTGCATGATTTCAGTTTGGAAAGGGAGATGGTCCACTAACCCATAGTTCCAATGTCTAAAAATTGAGAGATACATTATATCATGAAGCTGATAGGATCTAGCTGGTAGATGTAGGAGTTCAGCTCAATGAACTTTTATTAACTAAAATAAATTAATATGTATTACCGTTTGTTTGAAACAATAACAAGAATAAGATGCATAGTAATGCATACAGTGATTATACCAATGTCACAAAGGACCAAATGAAAAGAGAAAAGAATTGAAAATATTCTCCTGTAAGGGATCATACTGCATATGAACTGGCCTAGTATTATTTTAAGTACCACTTAGGCTAATTATAAACGTATATTATAAAATGTAATACAACCACTAAATTTTCTCTAAGATGTATAATTTATATGCTAGAGAAAGATAAAATAGAATTGTACAGAGTATTCAACTAACACAATAGTAGGCAGGGAAAAAAAAGAAAAAGAAGCAGAACAAATGCAGTAGACAGAAAATAGTTACAAACATGGCAAATATTCAACCAGCTATATCAATAATCACTTCGAGTGTTGATGGCTTAAATACACCAATTACAAGACAGAAATTACCAAACAGAATTTAGAAAAACAAGACTTCACTTTACGTTGTTAATAAGAAACTAACTTTAACCATAAAGATTCTGTGAGTTTAAAAGAGGATGGAGCAACCCAAGTGTGTGGTATGCAGAAGGTATAAAAAAAAGTATGCACTTAATTTTTTGAAATGTATTACGATAAAAATACATTGTCATTGTCTCCCTCAAAATATCCCCCTCACTTTGAACACGCTTATCCTACTGTAATTGTCATTTTTTGAAACAGTTTGGGAAATCCTCTTCTGTGACAAACTTTATGAAGTATGATTTAAAAAAAAAAGTGAACGCTGCTGCCAAGTGCCATGCAATGGGAATGCAGACTTGTAAAACCATTGTGGTACGGCCTCATTCACCTTATTCGCTGACTCTGGCACCCGGGGATTCCAACTCTTCCTCAAAGTCAAAACAACCCCTCAGGACAAGGAGGCAGCCACCAGGAGCAACTGAAGTCACGAAAGGGGCTTCCAGAACTGCTTCAGAAAGTGACAAGAACAGTGGGATAAGTGTGTTCAAAGCAAGAGGGAGTGTTTGGAAGGGAATTAACGTCAGTTTGTCTCTCACTATAATGCTTTTTAAATTTAAACATACATCATAATTTGGTTACCCTTCACACGTAGAGTAAAATATTACTCTTAAGGAAGAAAATCTGTCACAGCTTACAGCATTAGTTAGTCTTGTACTTATGCTAAGCAAAATAATCTAGCGAGAAAAGATAAGTACTATATGATTTCACTTACATGAAATATCTAAAAGTAGTCTAATTCATAGACACTTAATACTTGCGAGGGGCTTTGAGGAGAAAGGACTAAAGAGTTATTGCTTAATGGCTACAGAGTTTCAATCAGAGATGGTGAAAAATAATGGACAAGGATGGTGGAAATGATTGTACACACACAGACACACAAACACACAAACCACAAATGCATTTAATGGCCACAGAATTGTACACTTAAAAATTTTTTAAATAGTAAATTTTATATCAAATAGATTATACCACAAAAATAGTAAAAAAACTGAATTTCCAGAGTTACATTAATTGAGAAATGCTGACTTCAAATGTATCAGATCATTAGGTAATGATAATATATTCTCCAAGAAGAGATATTACCCTAAACATGTACCCACTTACATTCATGAGACAAAACCTGATAGAATTGAAATGATAAACAGAAATATTGTCTATTTTAGTTGGAAATTCCAACACTCTTGTCAATAATTTATAAATCAGGAGGGTAGAAATACCATAAGGATATAGTTGACAGGAATAGCACTGTTAGTCAATTTGATTTGATCAATATTTGTAAAAAAACTGTACCCAAAAACATCACAATACTTATTATTTTTAACCTCTTGAAAACCCTACCTCTGGATATATGAGACTTTGGGGAGACATTACAGATCTAAACTATAACTTTCTACCCTTTGCTCCCAAAGGGCTTACATACATCACATTGTGCAAAATGCATTCAGTCCATCTCTAAGAGTTTCCAAATTTTAGTTCCAGTATTGTTTAAAAATCCAGTTTCAAAGTCTCCTCTGAAATTCAAGGCAAACTCTTAACTTTGAATTTCCATAAAAACAAAAGAGAAAGTTAAATACATCCAGTGTACAATGGAATGGCTCAGAGTAAACATTCCTATTCAAAAAGGGAGGAATAGGGGAACAGAAAGGAATTAGACCAACGTAAGAATGAAACCCGGCAACGCAAGCATTAAATCCTGCAGTTCCGTGACCAGCACCCCAGGCAGGCCTTGGACAGCCCTGTCCCTGTGACCTCCCTTTTGGGCTGGCTCCATTCACTGCCAGGAGCTTTCCACAGCAGATGTTCCACACTCTTGTCATCTCCAGCTACGTGGGATCACTGCTGCACGTGGCTTAACCCTCACAGTTGCATGTGTAGCCCTTTCAAGAGCACTTTTTTTGTTCTCCTAGGTCTTCTTCTGAAATTTAGGTGAAAACTTCTATGACTCTACAGTTCTTGAATTCTGTATGCCTATAAAATCAAGCTCGTGTGGATGAAACTAAGGTCATTCACCAGCTCGAGGAGTAGTAGCCAGGCCTCCTTGTTGAATGGCTACAGTGGCCTCTGAGTGACTAAACTGGTGAGCTTGGAGATACATGTCCTTAAACGGCCTTGAGTAAGCTGTGTGCCCAGGGGCTCCTCTTTCAAAGCAAAATCTTTCAAAATAGTTTACTCTTTTATGCCCTCCAGGTTGTAATGTGTAGGGTCTTGCTAATTCCTAAGATGCCCTTGAGACACCTGTTCTATAGTCCTTGTACAAAGTACATGGCTCTTTAAAAATGGCACAAATTGTTTTATCAGCCACACTCTCCTTGACCCAAACTTTACAGGCATTTATTTTCTAGCCAACCTGCAATATTTTTACATCTTTTGAATTTGCTTTTTGCTCTTGAGTCTCATCTGGCTAAAAGCATTCAGGTGTATCCATGCCACAATCTGAATATTGGGCTACATTGAAACTTTTTCCACCATGTTAATTAGTGCACCACCTTTACATTTAGCCTCATATAAAATCTTATAACATGAGAAAAATGTAACAAGTTCTTTGCCAGAATATAACATGCACAAACTCTAGTCAAGTTCCGATAGAGCCCTCATTCCCATCCAAAAAATCATGAGCCTGGCTTCCACTGCCAGAGTTCCTATTAATATTCTGGTCTTCTGAGCTTCTGCCAGAATGTCCCATCAATCTCTGCTTACAGTATTCTAAGACTTCTCTAGCCAAACCTTCCCAAACTCCTCCCAGATACAAGTTCACCCAAAGGATTCTGAGGCACAGTCAAGATAGTCATGAGGACCCCACTTCTTTGAAACCAATTGTTATTTGTTTCTAGATGTCCCTTCAAAGTCTCATATGCTCATAGGTGGGGCTGAATGTACAGTACATGATTACCAAATTAGTCCACTGATTGGTTGGGCATAGTTCTGCTGGGATCAATGATGTAATGCTAGAATTAAGAGTGGGAGTGCTACCTATCCTAGGGCAGGTAGCTGTAAGGTATATAAGATATAAGGGACAAAAAGAGGCTGATTTTTCCCCTTGCTTGCTTTGCTATCTCCTGCCTGCTGAAAACTGTTTCTACCCTGCCATGCCCCTCTGCCATGCCACCCTGCCTTGAAGCCAGCTGACTATGGACTGAAACTTCTATAAACTGTAAGCTAAATAAAACTTTCCTCTTACAACTTGGGTGTCAGGTATATTGTCTCAACAACAAGAAAAGTAACTAAAACATCAATTTTCTGTATTAAGCAGCTTGCCACCATGGGAACAAAATATCCTGTAATTTAAAGGAGGATAAATTCAATTGGCTTCTTGTTTTAGAGTGTTCAGTCCATAGGTTGGCTGACTCCAAGGCAGAAATGCTATGACAGAAGAGTGTGGCATGAGAAAGCTGTTTTGTCCATGGTAGCCAGGAAGCAGAAAGTGAAGGAAGCAAAGACAAGAATACACCCTTCCAGGCCAAATCCCCTTTGCCTACCTCTTCCCACCAGGCCCCACCTCCTAACAGCAAATTCAGCTATGAACTTATCATTGAATTAATCCACTGTAGCATATAGCACCCTTATGATGCAATCACCTTCAAAAACATGGTTCTAAACACATGATACTTCTGTGGAACATTTTAAATCTAAAACATAATACTAACGATAGGGTGTCATTGCCACAATCTGACAACCACCTCTACGAAAACTTACAGTCAACACTTTAATGGTGAGATTACGATTGCTTTTCTTTGAAGATCCAGGACAACACAAGAATTTTCTCTCTCATCCTTTCCTTTAAACATTATACTGAAGTCTTTGTATAGCATAAAAGAAATAAAGATATAAAGTATATGTTTTTTAAAGGAAGAATTAAAACCTTTTTAATTCATGGGTTGCATGATTGTCCATATAGAAAACAGAATAAAAGGTAAATATGCAAAGGTCGATGGTTTTCTTATATATCAACAGTGAAGAGTAGGAATTTGAAATTTAAAAAAATAAAGTATAATCATTCCAACAAAAATTTAAATAATTAGATATAAATCTAAAAATATATACATGATCTATATAAAAATGATAAAAGAAAAAATCAAATATGTCTAAATAAATGAAGAGGTAATTTTATTTAGTTTGGATTCATAGAATGTAATATGTGATATTGCTAATTTCTTTCAACTTAATTTATGAATTCAATGCAATCCCAATTTAAACATCAGCCAGCATTTTTCTAGATATCTAGAGTTTACATGGACTTTAGATTTAGGTAAGGCAAATAACCTAGAATAACTAACACAATACTGAATACAAAAGCTGGAGTAGTAAAACAACTAAATTTCAAGACTTACTACAAAACTACTGAAGTCAGGGCAGTGTAGTATTGGTGAATGACTAGACCCCTAGCTCAATGGAACAAAACAGATTATGCCAGAATAGACCCATACAATAGAGCAAATTGATTTAGGTTTTTTTTTTAAGTTGTAAAATAATTGAAATTTTAGGAGATATTAATCATTTTAAGGGTACATTTCAGGGGTATTAATAACATCTACATTTTTATGCAACCATCATCACTACATAACTCCAAAAAATTACATCCATAACTGAAATTGTACCTCCCAAATACTAAGTCTCGTTACCTCCTTCTCTTAGCTTTAATGATTACTCTTTTACTTTCTATCTCTATGAATCTGACTCTTCTAGACACCTCATATACGTGGAATAATATAATATTCATTCTTTTATGTGAGTCTTTTTACTTATCATAATGTCTTCACAGTTCATCTACATCATAGCTTTACACCAGTATTCCCTCCTTATTAATTCTCAATACTATTTTACACTGTGTATATACTATATTTCGCTTATCCCTTCATCCATCAGTAGACATAAGGTTGTTTCCATCTTCTGCCTGTTGTGAGTAATGATGTTGATATGAACATCAGTATACAAACATGTGCCAGACTTCCTGCTTTCATTTCCTTTGTGTATATACTTAGAAGATGACGGGCTCAATAATATAGTAATTCTATGTTCAAATTTTGAGGAACTGACATGCTACTTTCTACAGTGACTGCACCATCACCAACAGTGTACAATTTTGATGTCTTCAAATCCTCGCCAAGACTTATTAGTTGCATTTTTTAAAAAAATAATAGGCACACTAATGGATATGAAGTAGGATCTTGTTCTTATTTCTACTTCCTTAAACTTTAGTGATGTTGAGCATCTTTTTATGTTCTGACTGGACATTTATGTATCTTTTTTGTAGAAATGTCTTCAAATCTTTTACTCATTTTTTATTGAGCTGTTTGTTTTTTATTGCTATTGAGTTTTATGAGTTCAGTATATATTCTAGATACTGGCCAGGAATAAGGGGCAGGTCACACAGAGGCAGTGCCAGAGGGCTGGCAGCTCACATAGCTATGAAGAAAATCAGCTGGAGTGAGTACGGTAATACATGCTTTGATCGCCGCTTCCTGGTGCCTCCAGGATGTACAGAGCTTAGTTTTAAAGCAGACCTAGGACTCTCAGGGGTCCTGAAAGATGAACAAATTGGGATGGTGATATTCACACTTCAGTGTGGAGAGGTTGTTTCCAGCGGGAGACCTGATTCCACCTCAGACCAGATAGAGCCAGTGGGAACATGGTAGCAGCCTTGCTGCCCACCGTGTTCAGGGCTCCTTACAACCCAAGTGCCCTCATCTTCCTGCCCAGCAAATAAAGTTCCTCATTTCTGGGCTTCTCAAATACTGAGCTTCTCTGTATATCAGTTTTCCATTTGCAGTAACTCGAGACAGACAACTTTTTGTCACACCCAGAGGATTTCTTTTTACTTCAATTATATAATAGGTTTCCTGGCATTTTTGTCCCCAAATGTAGGTTAAAAAGTGCTTGCTAAAATTAACTTTTGTTATTCTGCACTCATGGGGCTTTCTGGGGAAGGGCTGTCCACTTAAAATAGCTTCTAAGGGAACTATTCGGGACACTTGTAACTTTAGGTTTTACTAAATGACATGAGCTGCTGATGCTGATTTTCCCTGACATGTAACGGAATCTCATTTGATCAGGAAAAAAAACATTCCCTGTGTTGCTGGTGAAGTAACGGGACCCCGTCGTCATACTACTTTGCTGTCATAGCAACCTGGATCGGAGTGACTACAGTACTGTACTGAGGAGTCTGGTGATGAATGCATATGACAGCACAGTAGAGACAGACTCGGGCTAAAGGGCACTCGGAGACTTGACCTCTCTCTCTCAGTGCCCAGCTGTGTGCATCTTGAAAAAGGCAGAAAAAGAAAGCACAAACCACAGAACTGTCTTGTCCAATGATAAGAGCTGGACGTTGGAAATGCACAAGCTCACAATGATATACACTCTTACACACACAGAGGTGAAGCAGAACTATAGGTTCCAGTCACAGAGTCAATCTCTGCAAAAAGTTCATAATGATCGTTCTCTCTGAGACATTCACATATATAGATATAGATACAGAGATGCAGAGATATGCAAAGATGAGAGGGGTGAGAGAGATTTGTCCTCTCTCTGGACACACCAATCTTGGAGACATTAGGATTGGGTGTCCACCTCATTGTCCCAGGATTTGACTTCAAGGCTCCATGCTCATTTGTGACCATGACTCTTTAGGCCTGGATGGCTCACGGGACTTTTTGATGGCACCTGTGATTATTGCTGCCTCCCAAAGAACTGTTACTGTCTGTGTTGCCCGTCAAAAATGCCCAACACCACTAGCAGTCCTTTTTATGGACTGCTCTGTTTGTTATCTCTATTTGCCCCGCTTTAGCTGCCTTCATTGCAGAGACACCCGGCAGTCAACCCCTACTTTTTGGATGCCCTGAGTAAGGCCATTAGAATGTCCCCAGGTGGAGGACTGGCAGTATTGAGAGCAGAAGTTCCAGAAAGACTTGCGGTCCTTAGAGTCTTAGGTCATGGAACGTGTGAATGGTGTTGACCATGAGGGTTCAGTGTTCTGCCTGTTACTGGGAAGATTTCACCATCTTCCCCTTTGTTGACACTAGTGTGAATCCTGATAACTGATGGTCTCAGCCTCTTCTCTACCTGCCTCACAAGAGTCAGCAGGATCCTTTATTACCATTTCTGGAGTCACTCAACACTTTCATATATATTCTGTCCCCCTGTCCCCATTATCTGACCTCCGTATCCATGTTGTTCTGGACATCCTTAATCCCGCCCCCTTCTAGCCCTTCTTGTTTCCTAATAACCTTCTGGAACTCATCATCCCTCATCACTAGATTTCTGTCCATTCCCAAGCACTTCTTCGATTATTCTCTTTTTCCTCTAACCTAAACCAAAGTCTCTCCTGAAGGTATCAGTTCTCATGCAGTCTACTCTGATTGTAGTGGTTTCTCTCCCTCTTCAGCTGCATCCTCCATCCCAGTAGATGAGATAGTCATATCTACCACTCATTTTGCACCCTCCAGTTCCAGAACATCTCTTCTTCCTTATACCACCTAGTGATAAAATTTATATAATCACTCTGTTCCATCAGCTACAGTCATCTTCAGAGACCTTGGTTACTACTGAGCCACAACTTCCTATTTTTTCCTAGCTTGGCTCTCCTTGCAGCTAATTCCAACATTCACTCATCCCTCTGGGATGTATAATCCAAAAATTCCACCATCTTTTCATGGTACTTCCTCCATATCCTCCACACTTCTCATCAGGCCCAATTTAAATTCTATGCTAATTAACTTTTGAATCATGTCATTGTATATACCCTCATCTCTACTATCCCTGCCTTTTTGTTACATTTCTCTTGGAAGAGCCTCAGACTTAGTTAAGTGCAACTCTCCACCTACTTTGCATCCAAATTTATGTAGGAAAATACCCCTGTTATGACTTATATCTAGATGGTCCCCCAAAGCCTCACACACCCATAGGTGGTGCTTTTGGAGGTGGCTGGATCTACAGTGTGTGAATGTGGGTTAAGGGTGTGATAATGGGATTAAGGTTGTGTGGTACTGGGTTAGTCTACTAATTGGCTGATTACAGTTCTGGGTATGGGTAATGGGAAACCCCACCCTGGGTGTGGGTGGCACTACCCAAAGGCTTGTAATGTGAATGGGAAATGAGGCTTGCTGCTGCTGCTTGCTGCTGCTGCTTGCTGCTTCACTCACTTCTGCCTGCCCTGCCATGAACTGTTTCTCCTCTGCCATGCCCCTCTGCCATGCCACCCTGCCTTGGAACCAGCTGACCAAGGACTGAAACCTCTACAAACTGTGGGCTGAAATAAAATTTTAACTTATAGATTTTGGGTATTTTGTCTCAGTGATGAAAATGTAACCAAGACACCCTCCTAGGTTTAAAATTAATAATCACTGACTTCAAATAAAGTATTAAAGTCACTGAACTCTCCTACTCCATTTCTCTTTCTTCATGACTGTTTTCTCCAACTTCTCCTTGTTCATCCTCATCCCTACCTGATGACCTAACTTCCTATTTAACTATGCACAGGTACATATGCATATGCATGAAAAGCAATTAGAAGAGATTTGCCAGTCTGCCTTCATCTACTTCCATCTATACTGCTTTTCCACTGCTCAAAGTCATATCTAAACTCACCCCAATTTATGCAGGAGGCCCCTTCAACCCTTAATGAGTGAAGGACAATATTTAGCAATGTCCCTTCTCTCTTCTGCATCCTAAAACTTTCCTCTATTCTGGATCCTCCCTAACAGCATGTAAGTATGTTATAGTATCTTTAAAAATATTAACAATTGTCTTTAAAAATGTCTTGTTATTCTTGAGTGAGTTTTAAAATATTTTTTCTCTTGATCCCACATCCCTCTCCTGCTGCTACTCCATGTATTCATTCTTTTTTTACGACAACACTCTTCTGAAGAGATTTATATTCTCACTATCTACGGTCTTCTTTTCTAGTCTCCCTTTAATACATGCCAATCAGTCTTTTAACCCAGGACTTCACTGAAATAGCTCCTGACAAGGTCACAATGATGTTGCTAAAACAAAACACATTTCTCAGTTCTGATCTCACTCATCCCATCAGCAGCATTTGACACAATTGATCATTTCCTCCCCCACAAAACACTTCTTCACTCTCTTTTGGCCTTTCTCCTTTCTGCCTGGCTGCTCCTTCTCTGTCTTCTCTGCTGCTTGCTTCTCAATCTCCAACCCCAGGGCGCTGCTCTGAGACTTCCCCCTTTTCTTCACTACCTACCCTCCCTCTCAAGATGATTTTGTCCTGTCTCACAGCTTCTGATATCATCCAGTGTCAATAACTTCCAGATTCATATTCATCTTGGAAATTTCCTCTGAAATTCAGACTTCTAAATTTGACTGCCCACTTAATAGCTCTACTTAACAAGTCCACAAAGAAACTGTTGATTTCCCGGGCTATACTTTCATCCTGGGTAAATAGAAATTTCAGTCTTCTAATTGACCAGTGCCCAAAGCTTAGTGTCCTCCAATTTCTCAGCAAATGCTGTGGGGTTCTATCTCTGGAGTACATCTAGGATCTGACTGCCCCTCATCCCCTGCACTACAACCGATGAGTCCAAACAACTACCAGATTGTTCCCCTATTACCGATTATTTTTAAGTCCACAACCGTGCCCCACTCCCTATTGGCTTTTTTTTTTTTATATTACTCTTAATTCCTATATCTCTCCTTTGGTCAGTAACTGTTTAGTGACCTTCTATATCACCCAGAATAAAAGCCAACATCCCCAAGTTGCCAATAAATTCCTACATAATTTAACCCTCTGGCACCTCTCTGATTTCATCTTCTGGCTCTATCACTCAATTCCAGAAAAACAGGCCTCCTGACTGCTCTTAATTCATCTCCTTCAGATCTCTGCTTTAATGTTGCTTGGTATTTACACTCAAAAATAGCCACTCTACCCCCGGCACTCCCTCTCTCCCTTCTGCACTTTTCTTTTGTCCGTTGGATCAATCACCATCTGCCATACTCTTACTTTCATATTTACTTTCTGTTCCCACAACTAGAATCTCAATTTCACAAATGTGGAGAATTTGGCTATTTTATTTACTGTTCTATTCCCAATGCTTAAAATACCACGTGGTACATATTATACACTCATTGAAAATTTATTAGAAAAAGAGAATGGTGAAATCATGACAACAAAAATAAATACGCTAATGATCTAGTAGTAAATTAAACAAGAAGGACACTGGGTATTACACATTTGTGTAATTCTTGTTCTCAAGTGGACTAACTTGTAATTTAACAAGCATTCTTGATGAAGATTGAGAGAACATAGTGAGGTGTTGGATATAGAAGACCAAACATGGACACCGAAATGGAATCATTGAATTTTAAGATGCCAGAGAAGAAAAAAAAAAAAAAAAAAAAGGAAAAATAAAAAACTGTAAAATAAAACGTCATTTCAATCCTGAAGGATAGTAAAGAGGACCCAGGGCCTAGAAATGAATTAAGAGAAGTAGGAAAGGAGGGACGCTTGTAAGGTAGAAACTTGTTTCTGATAACCCGCCTTACATTAATTTAAGATAATACTCCATTAATCTTCATAGCAGAATCTTTAATTGCAAAATCTTTCATCAGCCTTGTTATTTGCTGCACCTGTCATTGGAGACACTCGGTGGTTTTGTTGTGTTGTTGTCATTTCTCACGCTAATTAGAGGCCTGGTGCCTGGTGTTCTCCTTCAGCGTGGCTCGGTTTAAACACCAAGGCTGTCAGTGAGACTCCCACTCCCTAAACAGACTTCACCTAGCACTTTGGGCAGATTTCAAAGGATAGATTGTTCAAAACATTAATTAAATACCCCCACAATAGTAACAACTTTCTTAATACCCTTTAACAATCCCATATTCCATCCTACATCTGCTCCGTAATCGTTAAACCCCAAATATATGTGTTTAACATTCAATTGGATGCTTAATGATCGTACCTTAACTGGGCCTATTAAATTTAAAGAGATGTGCATAATTGAGTTATTGCACATTAATTATAAATACCTATTGGCTATTAAAATCACATTTCCAAGGGTTAACCTCTATTGCTAGATTTGGCTAAACCTTGCCCAATTTGTGTTGTTCTTGGCAAAAAGCACAGGGATAAAGAAATGATGAATTTTTCTCATACTGGGGTGGTCAAGTCCAAGTAAACTGCAAATCCTAATTCTAACCAGATAGCCTAGATACCTCTTACAGAGTTACATAGAGAAAATTAATAATAGCGCATCACAATTTTATAGAACTTTGTACATTTCAAAGGACTTTCATTAAATGTCATTGCTTCTACACTTCCAGAATGCTGGTATATGTACAAGAAGCATAATTCTCCTTAAAACAGATGGGCACATGCAGGTATGAAGAGTTGGAGTGACTTGCCTATTCCGTTGAAGCTGACTTAGGTACTGGAAGGGCAAATGGAGACCATGTACATACTTTGTTTTGGAAACACAAAGTTGGAGGCAATAAGAAAACAGTAGATGCCGGAAATTGACTTACATTACCTGTCCTTCTTTTATAATTTTCTAGTCTCCTTTTTGGCTGCCACTTAGCCTCATACTAATTTTTTCATTTGTTTAAAGCTGAAACTGTCTGTCTAATTTAATGTTGGGCTTCTGTATCTTCTGCTCTACATTTTCCCAAGCCCAAACTGTACCATTTGTTTCTCAATTTGTAGATGTAAGTTACACATTTGGTTTCCAGTTCTTATAAACATGTTTCGGTTAGCACAACTTAATTATATACTCAAGGCCCCCCAGGAGGTCTGAGGCTTCTGATTTCTCTCGCTTAGGCTGTGACAGTCAGTGATGAATGCTTAATAAATGAGTAGATTAGCTTCCTTTATTGACACTTTCATTTCATCTTTGAGAAAACGTCCATTTCAAATATGTTGAATGGTTAGGGTGTAGCTCAATGGTAGTAGAAAGCTTGCCCACTCTGTGTGAAACCCTGGCCTCCATCCCCAGCACTGCAAAAAAATAAAAGAAAATACTTCCAAAACTTTTTTTCTTTTCTGCTGAATCTTTAATTTATCCCCAAGGACAATGCCTACGAGTTTGGATGCCGTGGGACTAGAGCAGTGCTGTTCATCAGTCCTTCTTTTTTTAATTTTATTTTATTTTTTGCCCGTGCCTCAGCTCTGAAGTTCCTCTGGGCGTCCCTCCTCTCAATAATAAAACATGACTGATAACAAGAAACGGCAGCCTTCCAAGTGGCTCTCTTTGTAGAAAATCCCCAAACACATTCAATTCAAATTTAAACAGCTACACTTGAAACAAAGAGAGAGATGTAACAAATGGCCCCCTACTCGGTTTTCTAATGATCTCCGGGGACCGATTGTGTCTCTTTGAATTGTTCTCAGCCCAGTTCCATCAACGCACTGATGGATCCTGTCCCTTCCCATCAGCCCCAGAACTCTCCTTCTTGGGCCCCGCGTAAGGGTGAGCAGTGGCATCTGGGAATTCAGCTGTGGCTTCTGGGGTCTGAGGACACGGACACAGTGCAGCTCTGAAACCCGGAGAAAGGCTTCAGAGACAGCAACCACCAAGCTTGACAAAATGTGGACTCTTTCACACGACTAGTGTCTCTCAGCTCACATTCCACCACCTTTCTCACTGGTTGTCCTTTATTATTTTATGCAACCAGGTTTTTGGTTTCAATGTCACCTTTGTCTCAATGTGTGACCAAAAGAAACTTACTCAATCTCTTTGTGCCTCAGTTCTTGCCATGGCTACTCAGCTTAAATTACAGAATTCGTACGAAATCCACTGAAGACATATATTCAGAAATGCTTTGGAAGGAGTAATCAAAAATGCAAAGGTTGTATTATTTGCCCTAAAAAATAACCTGGTGGGGGTGTATATTTTCTACACAGGCCTAAAACTATGTAATTAAATGAGTAGTATAGGAAAACTACCCATATTTAGAGAAAGACACAGACATTTAAGAGCGGCCTCAGAGAGACAAAGGAGGGATTGTATCTTGTACATTTACAATACTTTTCTTTTTAAAAATTGACACTGTGACATAGTGAAAAGAGGGTCAAACTAGGAGATAAGAGAAGTGGGCTTTAGTCCCAGATCTGTCCCTCAGTAGCTGTGTGACTTCAGGCAGATCACTAACCCTCTCGGGAGCCCTCATCTCCTCAACCCTAAAGTGAGAGGTTGGCCTTTCTGGCCTCTGAGGTTCACGTGGCTGTAAAGTTTCACATAGTTCTGTACCTCTGCTCTGCAGTTCCATCCAGAATGCTGCCGACTGCAACTTGATGTAATTGATGGGATTGAGGCTTTTTACGAACTGGAAATAAATTGCTCAAAGTGCAGTTTAGAGACTGGGCCGTGTAACCTATTAGAACCTGTCACTGTGGAAACTTCCCTGTCTGTACATATGCAGTTCACAGCAGGGCCCAGAGCCTCACTAGGATGAGAATTTGCAGACGAAGTGGAGGGGATGGTGCTGCAGGACCTAAATATTGACAGCTACCTTCCACCACGTCTGCTCTGCTAAGTGGCATACCGATCCCATGGTGCCTGCTATATCCCAAAGCTCTCTCCACCTGGGCCAGAGTTCATTATCTCCTAAATTATCGGAAGTATATACATACTTCATTGGGTCTTGGCTTCTGTTGTTCATCACACTTGGAACCTTGTCGTCATCTTGACCTAACTTCCAGTCACAGTATGCACACTCTCCCTGCCGTAACTCTCCGCTGCCCATCTAGAGTGCTTCTTATACTGCACTCTATTTCCACTCTTCTCTAGATCTCTTTTAACTTGCAACTTTTACTTCCGATACTGTCTTATCATACTTAATAGATGTCTCATAAATTCCATTTAAATTGAATTGATGGATTTCAGTCTTCACTTGACATTGCCCCTAGTTTGTGTGTGTTTGATATTGCTCATCACATTTACCATCTTCTCAGAAAGTTCTGGGTCTGATTTTATATAACATGCTGTTCACCTTGAATAGAAGGACAAATTATAAATTTATTAAGAAATAAAATAAGGTAGACCACTTCAGAACAGAGAATAAATTCACTTGTTAAAAGGCCTCGACAAAGGTTTAATCTTGACCATCAGTAGCTTTGTTTTTAAGGAATGACATTTTAGTAATTACAGCCTAACACTATGCTAGGAGAAAACATTTCAAAGCTCAGAAGATAGAAATGGTTTCACATAGAGAAAGTTGAGTTTTCCCATAGATAATTTCCACACTATAAGCCTTTGCTGGTGTGACATTTTGTGTATTCACTGCATATTTTCTATTTTTTACCCGGGTTTCTACAGATAGATATCAAAAAGAAATTAAATGACAGCTTCTTGCGAAGGATACCAAGGCATCCTTCACAAATGAAAACTCAGAGGGAGATCTTCACAGGTCTGGAATTCAGCCCTCAAATTTAAAGTCTGAAAAACTCAATGTACCAGCCCAACCTGAAAGGCCACCAAGCCCTTAAAGCCCATCAGAGTAAGAAATTTGCATTTGCCAAATCCACACACCAGAATATCAATTCACCTGGAGTGGGAGAAAAGTATGAAAAATCATCTAAATTGCTAATTTAATCATACTACTCCTCTGCTTAACATTTTCAGTAGCTTCTTTCTGCCCACAGGATAAAATCCAACTTGCTAATAAGGCAACTCCTGGCATAACCTCTTTCCACCTTATTTCCTTCCATACCTCCCTTCATACCCAACACTATTAAAGTTACAGTTTTCTCCAATCACACCCTGCTCTCCAAAGTCCAAGTGTCTTTAGACTGCCTAGGTTTTTAATACTTGATTTGAATATGCCCCCCGCCTCTTTTAAACTTAAAGTCAACCTTGATTTACCACCTTAATTCTCTATTGGCACTTCCAATGTTCCAGGTCAAGGATAAATTCTATCTAATATATGACCTCGTTGACTGGGTAAGCTGCCTTCTCTCTCTACAGCCAATCCGTGCCATGCATATCTCTGTAATAGATGCCATCTCTTCATGTTAAAATGCTTATTTCTCCTTTTGCCCATTGAGCATAGTAGCCATTCATTTTATCTCTTTAAACTTAGTGATGAAGTCCTTTGGATGTGGGGGACTTAAAAGTGTTTATTGAAACAGCAAACAAACAAATCTTCTCAGGACTTTTCTCATAGATCAGCCAACTTAAAGTTCAAGTTATAGATCAGAACATAACTTGGTGAGAACAGTCTTGAGATAAGAGTTGTTAAACATTTGTAACATCTATTTTTCATGACATTGTAGTAATCGGTTGACAACGTCCTTTTCCACTCTATGAGTGTTTCTGTTAGCATCCCAGTGCTATGGCAACTACCATTCACCTTTGCTTTCTTTATTCTAGCTTCTACACATAATGGTCACTATCATTGGTTACTATTTTATGAGCTTTCTTTTGTGGATACCAGTTATATTTCAGTCTTGAGGCCTCATGCTGGTCATTCTGATTAGAATGAGAAACGCTGTGGTCTTTTACCTAGATAGTGAATTTTCTTGGTTCCCCTAGACAGAGATTGGGGAGTATCTTAGTCTCATTATGACCACATCATTATCACGTCTTGAGAGTGTGTTACTTCTGCCAATAGATAATTTCGCCTGTTACATTTTGAAGCTTATTAACTTCCATTTCACAAGCTGACTCCTCCCTCTGTGTCCCCTATTTCTGACAGTGAACTAAAGCTCCTATGCCTGCTTGTATCAGACATGCCTTTTAAAAATAGCTGTCAGATCATCTAAATTTGCATAACCTCTGGTCCCTAGCTGTGGAAAAAGTATAGTTCTACAAAGTCCATTTCCTAGGTTTCTGTCTCCCAGACAAGGTCAGCCTGAAGGAGGTGATCCAATGGTAGATCCTTGGGAAGGCGGCAGCTGCAGGTGATGGCTTGCTTGGCACCGTAGGGAATTTCCCAGCCTCCTTTCCAGCCTTCCCAGTCTTGGCTCGCCATGCTGCTCAGATAGCCTTCCTAGGGAAGCTGGCTGTGCTTCTCGTGTTCATTTATTTTAAACAGTGTCTTCTCCTCATCCCTTGATGCCTATTGTGTGGTTTAATTGCTACCCTCTGCTTGGCGGTTGCCAGCATGATGCGCCGTGAGACCAACACACACAATGCAGTGTGTGCTTGGAGGGACTGACAAGCCCAGCTTCCAAACCGGATTCTCAAAGGGAGAGACCAATGAAACCCGTTGTCGAGAAAGTGATAATTTCTGCGCTGTGCAATTATACCCCTTAAAAAATATACCTCTGGTGCACTATCCTGCCAACAGTTTACTGACGACGAGGAAACAAAACCAGCAGTTGATGCTAGAATGGCTATGGAAACCCTGTAATCATCTTAAAAATAGATTTATATAGGAAACCCGGTGGTTATGAGTGTGTTTTACAGTGTATTTTAAAAAAAAATCCTCTTCAAAACTTTAGCCGTTTAGATTTCTACTGCAACATCGTGAATATTTGGTGTTGGAGGAGAAGTGGAGGGAGGTGAAGAAGAGAGGAGGGATAAAATGAGCTGCTGGGGGTTTTCTCTCTGTCACACGCTTATTCTCAACTCACCCACCCGCAGACACCCCCGCACTCACCACAAACCTGTCATTATGGGAATGTCTCCCCACTGATCACACTCAGCAAGAAGACATCAAAGCAAACCTTGTCACCACTACTACCCACTCACAAACAACCAGAGCCTTAAATTCCACTTTATCCCATCTCCCCTCTACACGCAATACTCATTAGCACTCTTGCCCCAACACACACACATACACACACACCCACACACACACACACACACGATGCACTTACAGATAGCAGTCCCCTGCTGCAGGATTCACCCACAATAAGAACTCTGAGGATGAGCCACTTTCAGCTCCCTCCTCCATGCCCTGCAATTGACAAGTTAATGTGGTAAGAACCTGAAAAATCCAAGGAATACATAATACCTCATCAGAGGGCCACATGGTACAAAGTGCCTGGTGACCAGAGCCCTGCATGATGAGGAAAGCTGGCTTGCAGATTTAGAGGTCTTCATTTGTTAATGTTGCCAATTCAATGGGTGAGACCTGACTGACTTTTTAAAAATATTTTTGAGTTTTTTTGTTAGTATGTGTTTGTGACACATCATAATTACATTCATCTTGGAGAACTGGTACATATTTATATCACATCTTGATCATTTTTACTTCCTCTCCCCACCTTCTGGTTTTTCCTCATCCCCAGATCCTTTTCCCATATCTACAAAGTCCACCTCCTTATTTCCTAATATCTATCTTTTACCTTGCTCTTTAAATATTTTTTGTTTCTTGTATAACAGAAACCATGTGATATTTGACCTTCTATGTCTGAATTATTTCACTTAGCAGTATGGTCTCAAGGAGTATCAATTTTGCTACAAATGACTCAAGTTTACCCTCCTTGATGGCGAGTAGTACCCCATTGTGTATATATAATACATTTTATTTATTTATGCTTCTGTTAATGGGTGTGCAGACAGCTGCCAATATTTAACTATTATTAGTTTTGCTGCTATACACATGAGTATGCATGTAGCGCCATATTATGATGTCTTATACGTTCAGGAAAAGATACCCAGAAAAGGTATAGCTGGGTAAAATGAAATTTCTCTTTGTAGTTTTTTGGGGAGTCTCCAATATGAGAGTCATGTGGTAGTGATTATGAGATTAAAATGAGAACAGACAATTTAAATTTGAATTCAGGCTCTTCTGTTTACTTGTTTATATCCTGGAGGAAAATGCTTCTTTCTGTGTCTCAATCTCTCTTCGGTAAAGTGGGAATTTAAATAGAACCTACTCTGCAGAATTATCACAAGGTTTAGATGAGCTGATACTTGTAAAAACACTCAGAAGTCTGTCTAGCAAAAAGAAAGTACTATTAAATAATATTTGCTATTATTATTGCTGTTGTTTGCATATCAATATTCAGAGGATCAGGCATACTGATTAACAGTTTCTCAATTATGTAGATAGTGTTAGATGAACGGTGATTCCCCCAGTAAAGAACACAGCCTGGAGTTGGGGTTTGCAGGCAGGACCTCTTGGAGTAACTCCAAAGGAGAATCTGAGTCCAGTTTACTAAACCGGGACTGTTATGGGCAGGGTGGGGGTATGAGTGGGACGGGCTTAGGTGGGGTGAGGCAGAGAGGGGGTATGAAATTGGGGGAGTGAGAATGGCTGAGTACATGGCTATAGCAATGGGCACTGTGACTCAGCAGGTGTGGCAGGTGTATCACACCCTAGCAGAGTAGGCACTGCTTCCAGGCTCAGGTGAAGGGCTACGGGATGTAGGAACTGGCTGTGATTGTTCTCCTAGATCAGGAACTCCAGCCCCTTGTGGGGGCTGGGGCAGATGGGGATCAGACTTATCAGATAGTTCCATGAATAGTCAGAGAACTTTCTGGAACTTTCTGGAGTTTTATGGAATTCCTTTAAAAAAAAATAAATGACATAACAAATATCCTGTTTTCCCAAGAAAAGGACATGGTATGTGTGACTCAAAATGACATGACCAATTGTTTCTGTATAGAAATGACCTGAAATAGAGGACAAATGATGGAAGAAGGAGCAAAAGAAAAAAAGGCCTTAAAATTAAAAAAAAAAAAAAAACCCAGCCAGGCATGGTGGCACATTCCTGTAATCCCAACACTCTGCAAGGTTGAAGCCGAAGGATCACAAATTCAGACCCAAGCTGTACATTAGTGACTTAGTAAGACCCTGGTTCAAAAAATAAAAAAGGATGGGGATATAGCTCAGCATTAAAGCCCTGGGTTCAATCTCCAGTACCACAAACAAAATCAAAAACAAAAAAGAGAAGAAGATATATCATGAACTAATAAACAAAGAAAAAAATTTTAAAAATCACGAAAACTTTAATATGATACCTCTAAATAGCGCTTGAGACTGTGGGATTTACAAAACTGATTTGGCAAAGTTAGACTTTCAAAAAAAACTTAGTTTACTATGTTTTCAGTTAAAATTTACCTTCCATTGAAATATTATGTAGATATGAGAGCTATTTTATGTTCTGAAGAATTAAAAATTCACCCTAGCACCTCAACTTTATTTCAATTCAGCTGATACTCTAGATCGACTCCTTCAAGCAGACACATTGCTTAACTACACCCTGGCTGTTTTCTCATTTGGCTTAGTGCCCAGCACCTATTAGGTGTTCACTAAATATTGATGAGGTGAAAGGATGAATGATCGAGTATATGAACCTTCTCACTCCGCAGCCATGTGAAGGAAGGAAGTAGTAGTTATTCAGGAATCAGCTGTGACTCTGTTGAAGACCTCTGACAGTAGAATCAAGTGTGGGATCTTGCCCCATCTTTGGCTAGTATTAGCTGTCTAACATTCTCAAGGAACAGAGACTCCATTTTTATAGCAGTTATAATAATAATTCACCCCTCACAGGATTCATCTGAAGGTCACATGAAAACAGGTAGATAAGATGCTTTGTTAACCATAAATCGATGCACTGATGCAACATGTTTGTTGGTTTGTTTTTAATTGCACAAACTTAAATCACACAAAGGAATTGGCTCACTATTGCTTAGATCTTTAGCAAAAAAGCTTCTATCCAGGTGGTATGTTCAAATTGGAATCATCTTCACAAAAAAGCAGACACTTGAAGTAAGAGAATGTTGAGAAATGGAGAGAGAAAGAGAAGGTAAGGGAAGACTGAGGGAGAGTTAGAAGAAAAGGGATAGAAAGCAATTTCACCTTTGACCGCAGTTCCTCAGCAATGGTGAGAACAAACAGCATTCTGGAAATCATTTGTGAAAAATGGACAGACTGCCCTTGATTCTTTTTCCAGATCTCCTCAAAGAGTCTGTGCTGGTATTTGGAGTGACTTTTCAATTAGCCAAGCCTCCTGAAGTCTAGATCCAGGCTGGGAGAAGCTTGCCAGGGCAGTGGCTTTTATCTTATTCAGTCATAAAGAACATGGAAATCAATTTTTCCCAATCTCAGTTATAGCTGGAAATCCATCCTTTTTAAGTCAGCAGGAGGATTAATCTATTGAATGGTTTTCGGGATTTTGCTGACATATAAACATTTTAAGAATACATTACATTTTTTTCCTCTTTCCCTAGCACTATTTTTAAATTGAAGCCAACTCGCAGTGCCAGCCAAGAGAAGAAAGATAGCCACACAGTTCTTCCTCACAAGAAAGCAAACCCATTTTTTCCAAAGCCTGAAACACAAACTTAAATTCGCATTGGTTATTGTCATCCTCTCAACCAACTGTCCCAAGTCAAAGGAAAGCTCCTCTTTTCGTGCAGATATTTATAATTCCAAATGATTCCATTTAGAATCTCCCACACACCAGAAAGGGTTCCTTGCTGATAAGTACAGTAACCACTGCAATGATTTGGTTACTTTGTTCCACTTAAAAGTGAAGGTGCTTGGCAAACTCAACTAGCAATAGTTTTAGCTGCTATGAAACTTAGAGCAGTAGTTTCTAAGATGTGGGTTGTAAAATTGTTGGGGACTAGGGACTCATTTCAAGGAGTCCGGAGATGTGCCCACGTACTGGTTGTAAAATGGATAAGAAGCAGATTCCTTGCACTTGTATTCTTGCATTCAAATGTATCTAGATGCCTTTATCATACAATATAATCATCTATGAATATAATATTAAAATAATATACTTAATAATATTATATAACTAATAATATAATAATCCTCAAAAGGTGAATATAATGGTGAGTAGTTCATGCTATTAACTATAGTACGCATACAAAAATTTTTAAAAAGCACTGAACACAAAGTAATTTTTTCCTATACATACTCTGGCAATAGGCCCAAAAGCACACTTATTAGTAAGTAAAGGTGAATACAGTCTGCTGGGCCCATAAATGGGTCACCGTCTTCAGAATTATAGAGCCGCTGATCTCGGCTGGATAGAGATGATGGTGGACTGGAGTAGAGTGACACTATGAAAAGGAAATAAGCCACAAATGATATCATGTGATATTACAGAGGGAAGTGGGCCATATGGCTCATTCTTGTGGTCATGGAGCCCGTCAACTATGTCAACAGCAAGGAACCAAGTGAGCCAGACCTTCGCAATTTGTGCAGCTATGCCAAGAAGTTAATGAAACCTAAGCATCAGCCCCTCTTTCTTGCATAGCCCTACCCAAGGCCCTAGGAGCAGATCTAATAATATATTCGCCTCATGATAAAATTTTGCACAAGTGAAATATTTGAGCATACATCAGTTAACCCCATTATGCCTTCCTATTGTATGGCACTATAGTGGCTGCAGTAACTTGGAGGACTCGGGAAATTGAGTTGGAGCTGTGTTAAACTTAGATTCACTTAGATGTAGTAGCAGAGATTTATGTAATTTGCAACCACTTCCAAGTATAGTTAATGTATTACTAACCATCACAGCGTGGGAATGGCTTCCAGGAACACCCTACAGCTCTCTGGGCTGACCTACTTGTTAATGAAATCAAGATGCAGGCTGGAGTCTAAGGATGAAGTAAATGAATAGCCTCTGTGGGTCTCTGCAGCAGGGCTCTGCGGCAACAGAGAAAAAAACAAGATCTGAAATGTACAGAGCCAGAAATTATTCTGTGTAAAAACCTCCCAATAATCACAAGTAAAACCATAAGCAAAAGATCTAATCCTCATCAGCAACACTTTGTTAAGACGGAAACCCACTCCTGTCAAGATTAGACTTGATTTTTATGCAGAATATACCGTTATAAAGCTACAATAATGATACATTTTGAAGACATGAACCTGTAGTAATACAATGAAGAGTGTGTATGAATGAAGAGTATGTCCATGAATGAAACTGCATGCTTTACCATCAAAATAAAAATCACATTTTTATCACCTATGTTGGAGGAAACAATAAATTTTTATTTTCTAGATAGAAAATATAAAAATTGCTTTCCTACATAGAGATGATCAAAGAGTTGGCAGTCAAAGTATTTAGGGAAAAACTATGACAGAGATGTATCCGTCAGTTAATTAATAGGATATTTCTCCATTTTGTTTGTGGTATTTTACTTTGTGATGATATCTTTGCTAACTGTGTGGTATGTCAATTTGACTTGCGCAAGAACTACCTAGCACATTAGTATGGTCCTGGGTGTCTCTGTGGATGATTGGCACGTAGGCCAGCAAATTGAGGGGAGAAGCCCCGCCTTGGATGTGAGTGGCATCAACCAATGGGCTTGTAGCCTGGATGGAATAAATATGCACATAAGAAGGAAGGGTTTCCATTTTGGACGAGCTCCAGTCAGTGCCAGTGCCCTTTGACATCAGTCTCTAGTTTCTCCAGCAGTCTAATTCAGACCTGTACTTGTGACTCTACAGTGAACTTTCAAGCCTTTGACCTTCAACTGCTACTGGATCTTTTGACTCTGCAGCACATATATAGCCATTAAGGACTATTCCATGTCTGGTTCTGTAAGCCTACCCAATATAACCACTTGCATATTTATACATATATTTTCTATTGATTTTATTCCTCTAGAAACACTAATACACTCACGATAAATAAATGTATTTTTACCTAATGTTATATTCATAATTGTTTTTTTTTGTGCTGGGGATCAAACCCAGGGCCTTGTGCTTGTGGGGCAAGCACTCTAACCACTGAGCTAAATCCCTAGTCTATATTCATAATTTTGCATTTTTTTTCAGAAGGATCCCCTAAGTTTTATAAACCTCTGGCTCTACAAACCTATATGCACCCCTAAAGAAAATAAATTTTATTTACCCATACCTTTTGGTATAAGTCCAGCATAACTTTCATCAAGTTATCACACATTCTTAGGATCAGTACAATTGCTTACTGGCTGAGAACTCACACTCTGAAGTCAGATAGACTTGACCTTAAATCTAAACTCTATAACTTGCCACTGCTGTGACTGAAAGACTTTGCCCAAACTCTCACAGCCTTATTCCATTATCTGTAACGTTAGGCAGTTTTGTTGAGAATTAGAGTATATATAACACAATTAATAGCTTGCTATGTATATAGGATGCATTCAATAAATGTGACTGAGAGATAAAGAGACGTGTGTATACAAAAAATAAATACACATATTTCTTAGTGAGATCAGTATAAGCAAACACGCATGTTCATCTATTATTCTGGACTTGAAACAAAAATGTCTACAGTGTAGACTTGCCCACAGGGAGCTTTCTATGTCTTTGACTGCTTTAAAGTTAGCAACTTACTCTCTGGACTTGAGCTCTGTTTATGTTTTAAATGCTAAACAAATAGTAACTCATTGCAGATCTAATTTATTTTTTTCCATGTGTTCTTACAAGGGTCAGAGTAAGTTGTGCAAGTTGATAAACTGTGTCTGTTTATTGGCAAGCCTGTACCAAATAACATGCAAATGATATGCAAAATGACATACACATTCACATCAATGACTCAGCCACTTATGGTAATAGCTCTCCAACGCTGCTCTGCCTCCAGTTGTGGCTCTGTTGTTGTTTCCTAAGTATCGATTGCTCTTGACCTTTGCTGATGCAGCCAGACAGTTTGTCAGAAGACAGGCCAAAGAGGCCCATCCTTTCCGCTTAATCTGTCCTTCACTCACCTCTTGTGTTTATGCTGGGACTTGCACCTCTGGGGTTTTGGTTTATCTGTGATATAGCGTTGACTGCAATGCATACAAGACCTTCAGTCCTTGGTTCATTGCTATTCTCCAAAGCAGACCAGATGCTACTCAGGTTACCTTTGACGAAGTTCAGTGATATTTATATTGGACCCCCAAAATCTAACAAATATAGACCGTGGTATATAATCAGCTAATTCCCTATCACCATCAAGAAGACCTATAGTGAAATAGCACTGTCACAGCGCCTGGCAGTCAATCCCAGCCTTCCCTCTGAGCCCTGGTGTGAGGTAGCAGTATTCCCCAGCAAGGAGATGGGCCCAGATCAGCCTCACTCCGTGATAAACATGTCTGGAAGCAGCAATCATTTCTTTCCCTGGGAATGCAATGATGATGTGATTTCCAGGGCCCCGCTCTGAATGTATGAGTAACAAACCCCTGATCCATCATCCACAATAAACTGTCTTCGTGTAGGTATTAATTTAGTCTTATGTAATATATAGGAGCGATTTGTTGGCTGGCAAGCAGAAAGCATGTGTTTAAGCAGGCCAAACCTATTTGGGCCTCTCCTACACATCTCTCCAACTTGATGGTATATACCCCGCATATTGATTGCTGCTTCATATTGGAGGCTATTTTCCAAAATGCTTTTTCACAGTCTTCATTACAACACAATGCTGTGTGGAGAAGAATGGGGGATGGCTATGCCTAAACACGTAGGTTTTCAGGCACTGTAATGCACTGAGCAATCATGAGAAGAGAGAAGAGTGCAATAGAAAGGTTTATTTTTCTCCTACTTAATGATTTTTGAATAGATGCTAATATTCATGGGCTATTTATTAACCTGAACTTGAGCTCTTAAAGATGTGCTCAAACCTTATGAAAGCCAAAGAGTTTAATTTGTCCTCTAGGAAGCAGGCTGGAAACAAAACATCAAGTTCCTTCTTTTTTCTATTCACAGTAGCCTCTCTCTCAGCTCAGGTCCATAGAAATATAATTACAGCCATGCATGTAGCTATAAAGTAAGCACATGAAAATATTTTCAAAGATTAACTTGGCAACATATTTAATTTGGTATATCAAAAATCCTTTTTTTTTAAGTACTTGTGATTGAATCCATAGTCTTCACCCTGAGCTATATCCCGAGCCCTTTTTTTTTTTATTTTGAGACAGGGTCTCCCTACATTATTAATGTGTTCAGGTGGTGCTCAAACTTGTAATTTTCCTGTCTCAGCCTCCCAAAGTACTGGGATTACAAGAATGTACCACTACATCTGACTATCAAAAATACTTTTGTTTCAATTTGTAGCCAATACAAAATGTATTGTAATGCATATCAGCATGAGAGTAGCTTACTTTTTTGTACAAAGGCTAACAAGTCTGGTTGTTACATATTTCATTCTTACATGGAAGCTCAACTTAGACTAGCCGCATTTCAAGGGTACAGTAACCACACTTGGCTCTCAAGCATTTTATTGAAAAGCATACTACTAGATAACTACTAAACTAGATAAAGATAACTAACTAACTAGATAAAGATCTCCTAACACAACTGAAAGCTTCAATTTCTCTTTCCTCAGAGAAAGAGAAAAGGAACATCTGTTGATGGTTTAGAGTTTTACTGATAAATGTTTACACATCTTTTTTGAAAATAAGAACAGGAAACAAGAACAAGAAATCTATTTGAGCATTAGACAGGAAACTAGGAAGCTAAGGTTCTACTCTTAACCTCATTACCATTTAAAAGTGAAATAGAATTTAATTTTCTCATTTATAAAATGGAGTCCCTGACCTAGATCATTTACTAGTCCCCTTTCAGTTATAAAATTCTAAATTTCAGATTTTTACATCTTGGTTTATCTTCTCTTTGAGTGAGAACAAAATGGTTCCTTTCCTACATTGTTGTGACTGGCTCAATTTTAGCATTTTTAAGTGTGGACTTTCCCAGCTCTTCTTTAGAATTCATGTTTTTCATATTGATGGCTCTACCCTCAGGAACTGTCCCTCCACAGTATTTATTTCATGTTTTCTTTTTTACATATGATCCCTCTGCTCCTTCCCGTGATCCCTTGGACGTCCATGCCTTTTCTTTCCTTCCTCCATGATCTCTGTAGACAATTAATATGTTGCTCCCTCTTCGGGTTTCCCCAGCCACGTTCTCTAGACACCCATTTCCTGTCAGCTCCTTTAATCAGCCAGGTCTTTACTCACTCTTCTCAGCTGTCCTTGGTGTCCCTATTCAAGAGAGGAGTCACTGAAGTTGGACTAGAATGTAATTCCCATCCACCTTCGCCTCCCTTCGGTCTTTTTCCACTGGGAGAGAACAGCGTCCTGGCTGGTGCGGGAGCGCGAATGTGAATGGCTTTTCACCCCTGCCTTCTGCTCCGGGGTCTCCTTGGAGAACTGTAAAGTCTCTGAGTCTTCTTTTATAAACTATGCCTTTCCGGGTCTTGCTGTCCCCTAGGAAACACCTCTGTCTTTTCAGGCCTTGTGAAGACCTGACAGGTACCTACCAGATCCTGCACGTGTGGACAGTAGAGAGTCCCCTACTGGCCTGTGCCGTCCCGTATGGCTACTGAGCATTTGAAACATGTCTGAGAGGACTGAAGAAACGAATGCTCGATTTGAATTAATTTGAATTAATTTACACTTTAAAATAGTTGGTTTCATTATTGGAAAGTGTTCAAGAATATTGTACCAATTTGGGTTTGTGAATACTTTTTGTCCTGTAAATTTAATGAAATCTGAAGAAAGATCAAGCACTTCTGATAAAAATTTAGCATCTGTATTAGTGAGTGCTCACTAAGAAACAGATTTAAGGCAAAACATACAAATATATAAGGATTTCCAAGACAGATTTACAATGGCCACCCACAGAGGTGTGGAAGCGTGCAGAAGGGAGATCCAAAGGATCCAGTCGAAGGCCTGGAGCATACTGTAGAGTCCCGTCTGAGTTCAGATCAGGAAGCCGAAGGGTCTGTGCTGGAAGCCAGGAGACAATGTTCAAGGTGAAGGTGGAGACTGGAGCTCCTCCAAAGCAAGAGAAGTGAGCCTTCCTTCTTTGTTTCCCTTTTATTCCATTCAGGAGACAAACCTATTGGTTGATGTCGCTCACACCCAGGGTGGGTCTTCTGAATTCAGTAAACTCCCTCAGCCACACTCAGAACTATTGTGATCCAATTTAGTTCAGTGTTTCTTACTCAAATTGACACAATTAGTTAACTATCATAGCATCTAAAATTGGGATTTTTGGTGACTATAAAATTTGCACAGAATTTAAAAGACTTTATATATAAAAGTATCTCTTAATAATCACCTATATATGTTACACATTGAAATGATAGTATTTTGCTTAGATTGGGTTAAACAAAATATTAGTGCAATTAACCATACTTGTTTAATATGGCTGCTTGAGAAAAATTACAATCTGTATATGGTTGACTTTATATTTTCACACGACAATACTGCTTAGGCAAAACTTCTCTGGATATTTGAAATTTCTTTTAATTTACATTAGTCAACATGCTAAGCACTCAGAATTCATTATTTTAAATAATCTTCACGTGCATTCATTTCAACAGTAAACAACTTAGAAGGCCGGGAATTAAATGTGGCATTATAGTTCAGCCAATCACAGGATGAAATTCTGTCCTTGATTTTCAGCAGTCTCAGCCTTGTAGTTATGTAAGAGTCTCTCTCAATGAAGACATAGATGTTTTCTGGTCATTTATGCTGAGTTTGAACTGGAAATTCAAATCTTTGACCTCGTCCTTTCTTTCTCCCAGCTTCTGCAGCAACATCAGACCAACTAGTCCACTTCATCATTTTCCTAGTTTTGCTAGTTTTCCCAAAATATTTTATTTTCTTTTTCTTTCGCTCTTTCTTTTCTCCTCTTTTTCTTTTCTTTACTTTTGTCTTTTTCTTTCTCTTTTCCTTTTTCTTTCTTTCTTTTTTTTGAAACAGGTCTGGCTTGGTAGGCAAGATTGGCCTTGAACTTGCAATCATCCTGCCTCAGTGTCCCAAGTGCTGAGATTACACTTGTGTGCCATCATTTCCTCTAGCTTCTTGATTCTTATCAGTGACTGATTAGAAATAGTCAATAGAGACACTACTCATATCTATATTGCCAGATTATGTGATGGACTATCCGTACTTTCTGTTATTAGAACTAGTACATCTAGCATTTTAGAATCTAGTCATGTTAGAGAGTAAATTCCAAAAACCTTAGAATAAATTCAGAAAACTTATTCTTAAAATTCTGTTCCTCTAGAACCACTCCCACTACTACTAATTTAACCAGGTATCTGGGCAACTCATGGATTAGTTAATTGACACATAAATTTAACCATCATATCTTCCTTGTTTCTCCTCTGAATACTTATGTTATACTATTGGCAAACATTTTCAATGGATTTTGTACAATCTGAAAAAGAAATAAAGTAAGCAATCCCATTTACATTAGCATAAAAGCAATAAAATACTTCAGAATAAATTCAAAGAAAGATCTGTATACTGCAAACTGTGAAATATTGGTGAAAGAAATCAAAGAAGACACAAATACGTGGAAAGACATCTCATGATTATGGATCAGAATAATTAACATTGTTAAAATGTTCAAACTTCCCAAAGCAATCTATAGATTCAGTACACTCCCTATCAAAATTTCAATGGCACATTTAACAAATAGAAATAAAATCTCAAAATTTGTATGGAACCACAAAAGATTCCAATAGCCAAAGAAATCTTGAGAAAGAAGAACAATATCAAGGAAGTACCTTACAACCTTAATTTAAATTACATTACAAAGCTATAGTGTTCAAAATAGTATGGAACTGACATAAATACAAACATATGGACATGTAAAACAGATTAGAGATTCCGTTAAAAAACCCATATATATGGTTAACTATATCTGAACAGTATGCCAGTAATAGGCAGTAAGGGAAAGGATAGATTTGCCGATAAATGACCTTCAGAAAACTTGTTAACCAAATGTATAAGAATGAAATTGGAGCTCTGTATGACACATGAAAATTAACTTGGAATGGATTAAAGATTTAAATGTAAGATATTAGACTGTAAAATTCCTAGAAAAAATATAGAGGAACAGCTCCTTGACGTTGGTCCTGACAATGATTTTTTTGAATATGACATCAAAAGCACAAGCAACAAAAGCAAAAACAAATGAGTAGGACTAAGACTAAAAAGTTTCTGCAGAGTAAACGACATAATGAAAAGTCAACCTACAGAATAAGATAAAATATCTGTAAACCCTATTAAGAGGTTAATATTAAAAGTACGTAAAGAACTCACACACTTCAATAATGAAAACAAAATACAATCCATTTTGAAAATGGGTAAAGGACTAGTAGACATTTTTTCAAAGAAGACATACAGATGACTTACAGGTACATGAAAAAGAGCTCAACATCACTAATCATCAAGAAAATTCAAATCAAAAGTCTAAAAGCTCAAAAACTGAAAACTAAAGCTAACGAACGATCCCACTTCTAGGTATACAAATAAAATCGGGATCTCAAAGACATACCTGCATATCATACTTCTTGCTGCATTATTCACAATGGTCAAGACATGGAAAAAGCCTAAATGTCTACTAATGGATGAATAACCAAAAAAGGGAAAAGTCACACATGCACACACACGAATATTACTAAGCAATAAAAACAAAGAAATACAGCCACTTGTAACAACATCTTTGAACCTTGAAAGGCACTATGGTTTATGAACTAAATTCCGCAGCTGGAGACTTTGTGGGCTCACACAGATGTGGGCTCTAAAAAAAGTCATGGAAAAAGACAATGAAAGCAAAGAATGGCTGTGATGGCTACTCAAGTGGAAGGGTGGAGAGAGGTTGGTCAGGGAAGATGAGTCAGTTCTAGGGCTGTATTGTAGAACATGGCGCTATGGTAAATACTATTGTGCTACATACTTGGAATTTGCCAAGACAGTAGACTTTAAATGTCTTCGCACACATACAAATGCTAACTAGATGAGGTGATGAATATGCTAACTAATTTTATTGTGCTAATCATTTAACAATATATGTGTATTTCAAATCCTCATATTTATACACCTTAAATTTATACAATTTTATTTCTCAATTATACTTGAATAAAGCTGAGGCAAATAAACAGACTTGATGTAACAGTATTTTTCAAACTGCAGGTCAAAGTCCATCAATGGGTCATGAAATCAAATCAGTTGTTCACACTCAGTTATTTAAAAAGTAAAATAGATTCTAAGAGCATATATCAGAGTATATCTTATGCAATAAGGGTAAGTATTGTATGGTACTTTGTCTTCAGTTAGATTTGTATAAACGCAATAGAAATTAAATTGCTTATTATGATTGACAGTAAAAAAGAAAAAAAGTGAAAAGAAAGGTGGAAAGAGTGCTTTCTGCCACTAGAAGAATCGTAGCCAAACGCTATTCTGCACTAGTTCTGTACCAGCAGGACTGGGGGCTGTTGCTTCCCGTAACCCTCCTGACTAGACCGGATCAATCAAGCTGACTGCCTCAGCCAATTTCACAAGGCATAGGATTGTCACTATAGGTCCAAGAAGGTGTCAGTCAGGATGATATACAGTCAATTATAGAAGTCCACACCTTGAGTTAACATTTCAATATATGGCCTCCTCTACTCCCCTGGATTACTTCATCATCATTATTTTTTACCTTCTGTAACTCAAAAAAATTAGACTCTTCAGCCAAGAGCTCTCCATCTTAGCTATAGCTGGGGATTAATAGTAGGAAGGATTTTAAGTGGCAAAAGATGTGGATGCACTTATTCCTCTAGTACTTACCAAGTACCTTCTATGGGCAATAGTTAACGCATAATAACTCTAAGCAGTTAATCATGTTAGTGTTTGAAAGTTTTCCACATACCAAGATAACCAACAGGACCTGGAGATTGCCTGGTTCCTCTGAGGAAGAACTCTTGAGACAAAGGTCAAAGATAACCTTACTAAGAGGAGTTTAGTACAGACAAGAAAGATGCTCAGGTGGGTGGTGTAAGGTAAAGAATGAGGACATAAGAATTTAGATAATTCAGTGCTGGAGTTTGGTTCTGAAAAAGGAATAAAGAACAGGCAATAGACAGAAGAAGGTGATCAAAAAATATATTTGTTTTACTTTGTTTCTTGAACTCCTATTAGTACCAGGCTGTAACTGACTAAACAGCCAACTGGCTGTAGCCTTCTTTCTATTTTTAGATGGAAAGGATTTGATCATATTTAAAGGCTGATGGTAAAACCTGTGGAAAAGGTTATGCCTCCTCATTTCTGCTTCTTTAAATTTTACTTCTTCTTTTAAGGCCTAAGACACATATTACCTTCTATGTAAAATCTATTTGTCTCCTTAGCTCTCTTCCATCCATCCTCTTCCTCAACTGACAATCTATCTTCCTCAGAGTCACCAGGTTGCGGTGCATTTGAATATTCATTCATTGTATCAGTAATTACTTTGTTCTGTGTATTTTCTGCAGGGTACTTCCCATCTCCTTTATCAGGTTTCGAGTTTCTTGGCAGAATGGACTTTGTCAACTCTACTACTCCCCACAACACAGCCAAAACATAATGTTTGTGTTTGTGGACTGGCTAAGCAGAACTTTTGAAAGCTACTGTAGGTAAATTCGGAACTAGAAGCAGAGGCAAAAAAGTGCTCTTATTGACCACATCTCACACGTCTTTTGCACTCAAGAACATCGCTATTTCCATTCCTTTAGACCTCAAATAAAGACCTTATTAATCAAAATCAGCAGCAAACCCAGAGGCTGCCAGGTGGCCTACGATCAGTATTACTTCTCCAGTTTATTTTATTCCATGTACATAATGACTTTAGAAGTGTGAATTGTTCATCAATATTTAAATATGGGGGATTTCATGTAAGATTTAAATATGGGGGATTTCATGTAAGATTTAGGTACTTAGATTCTTTTATAAGAACACTGAGTAGTCCCAGGGGGAACCAATTTCTTACTGTCAACAAGCTGATCAAATTGAATAGGTGCTCACTTAGGCAGGGCCTGATATCTAAGCTGACTATAATTCTATCACAATTTCTTTACTGATGTGAGATTATCTTTAGGCCCCTGAAAGTGTTTGAGCATGTGACACCTGAATTCCAGCCAGATGAGATTATACAGCATATGTTTGTCACTGGCTATCGGAAACATTGTTGACATTTTCAACACAACAATATATTTTCATTGTGTGAGACTGTGCCATTCACTGCAGGGCCGTGAGTATCCCTGACCCCTACTTTGTAAAGATCAGGAGTGCTACTCACCAAAATATTTTGACCACAAAAAACATTTTCCTTCTTTTCATGCACCTTCACTTCCAAATGCTCCAGGAGGGGGACAAAACCATCCCTGGTTGAGACTCACTGCTCAGAAAAAGGATAACCATGATCCATGCTGTTCTCCTGTTAACTAAAAGTGACAGAGTCTTAAGCCTCTGCAGTCTGTTCTTGGGAATCTATTGTGGAGCCCCAACTGCAGGCTCACAGGAATCCTGAGAAGCAGCTACAGGCTCATATCCACCATCCAGAGCTACTTAAATGCTCTTAGTACTGCTGTTCTCCATCACGGCAGGGGCCCCTGGATGAGTGTGGATCCTCTATTTTGAACAATCATGGTCCTCGTTGTATCAGTCCCACACAAAAGATTAGGACTTAAGACATTCTTACAATTTTCCTTATCATGTTCCATCAGAAGTTATGTTTGCTTGTGAGTCTTAGTTTTCCAACTGGGCTATAATTCCTTCCCCAAGTACCTGAAGGACTCTTGTTCTTGGAACTTGGAAGTAGATAGTGGTGCAGGAGAGATGATAGATTGCTTGTCATGGCTCACACTCATTTGAAAAACCAAACTAAATGTGTCTAGTTGATACGCACGCCATCTGCCCGCTGGATTTTTCGGAGTTTGTGTCCCAGTGTAAGACTGACTCCTCGGTGGAAGCATATTTCATGTCTGTGCCATCAGCTCCTGGCCACTTCTTCTCTACGCTAGCAACTCTTGTTGCTGAAGCCTAGCATGTCCAACAATCAAACCCATTCCCAAGTCAGTAATGAACCTGCCTGCCATTTTAGCCATCAGCATGTCATGTGTAGGAAGAGTGTTAGTGCTGGTCAGGGTTAAGGACTACTGCAAAATGTAGAGGGAAAACTTATGACAAAAGAGAAAGAGTTAGTGGAACTTACAGTTTCCGTGGAGTTCTGTGAAGACAAGGGGATTAAACCTCAGGAGTAAAAGGACCGCTAACTCAGAGGGAGCTGTTCTCTCTACAGTGCCTCACACCACGTTTGTCCAGCCCGTGACGACACAATCTCAATGACAGACAACTTACATGGTAGCTTCTCCTAGCTTTGTACAGTTTTAATGATTAATGTTTATTCATATTCAGCAGAAAAATAGCTTACCCATTAGAATCAGACTCTCATTTTGATATGATTTAATGGGGTAAATGATGTAGTTTCGTCAAAAATATCATCACTTCAAACACTTCAAGTATTGTTTAATGAATGTTCACTATGACTAGAAGCAGCTAAGTACTTTACAGACATCATCTCCAAAGAGGAAGAGTAATCTTGTTCCATATAAATTAGAGGTAGAAGAATGGCCCCCAAAGATGTCCACATTCTAATACCCAGAACTTGTGAGTATGTGATGTTACATGGCAAGGACAGGCTAAGGCAGCAGTTATGATTTAGATCTAAATGTCCCTCCCAAAGTCTCATGTGTGGCAAGATAATTAGATCATGGGGCACCATGATAGGTACATTAGTCCACTGATGAGTTCATAGCTGACTGTGCTGTTCAGAGTGGGGCCTTGCTGGAACAGGGGGTCACTAGAGATGTGACCTAGAAGGGTATATTCTTGTCCCTAGCTCCTCCCTTCTGTCTCTACTTCCAGGTCACCAGCCAGTGAACAGATTTACTCTGACATGTTGTTCAACAATGTGGTTTCTACCTTGGAGCCATCTGACCATGGACGGAACCCACTAAAGCTATGAGCCATAAAAAAACCTCTCCTCCTTGAAGTTGGGGTTGTTTGATATTTTGTTCTATTTGCTAATCACTGACTTTGACCAGGAAGGTTATTCTCAGTTATCCAGGTGGGCACAATGTAATTACAGTGGCCCTTGAAAATAGGAAAAAGAAGGGTCAATGTTACAGTGATATTTGCATAAGAAAGACAACCAGTCATTGCTGGCTGTGATTTTGAAGTTGGAAGGGGCCACAGGAAAAGGATGCAAGCAATCTATTGAATCTGGAAATGACAAAGAAACTGATTCTTCTCTTGAGCTTCTAGAAGAAATACTTCTGCCAACATTGTGATTTTAGCACAACCATATCGGACTCCTGAACTACACAGTGATAAGATGATAAATTCTTGTCATTTTAAGCCACTCAGTTTGTGGTAATTTGTTATAGCAACAACTCAAAATTAATACAACATCAAAACTGCTTGCAAAAGACAGTCATAACCCACTTTGTCTTTTTTCCCCTGGCTAAGAATCCCTGGCTTGTACCAGCTAAATCTGGCAGACAAGGAAAGTGTAAGGCAATGAGGTCATTTGGCTTGATTTGGCTGGCTTGGTAATAAATATCGTATTTCCAAAATGGTCACTTAGTGATCATGCTATATTGGTCCTCAGTGCTGTAATTGTTTCCAATATGTTGGAACTTGTGTTTAGAGTATGGAAAAATAAAAGACACATTAAGTCCCCGACTTATGACTGAGTTCCATGCTGGGAGAATGTTCTTAAGTTGTATTCATTTGTATCTGACAAACTGAGTCTTACACAGTACACTTGTGAAAGTTTGCAACTTGAATGTTCATAAGTTGGGGGGCTTACTGTATACACTTATAGCATTTTTCCTGCTTTTTGAAAGCTCATTTTGAATCAAGGAACTGTTTCTCTACTTTAACTATCATGTTTTTTCACTTCTCCTAGTGCATACAAAATTGTGATTCTTTGAAAAAATGTAATACTCTCCTCAACAGATTGACTGTCGGCCCCACCTACATATTCCAAACAACAAGCTCCCGATGCTCTCTAGTGTCCCTCCGTGGGGGGTTCCAGAGCTCTCCTGAGCAAGGGCAGTGTCCCCGAGTAAGGGTAGCATGACCATGATGCTATCAAGGTGATAAGCTAATGCATAAACTGCTGGGTGTCCTAAAAAAAACACAACAGCGAAGACCAGTTTAATTTAAGCTAAGTGTACTTCTGCAGTAGCAATGGAGGCATTGTGGGGTTTTTTTAATGCTTAAAAAGGGAAGGAGACAGCAGAAACCACTTGTCTTCACTTCTCATGACTTTTCTTCATTCTGTCATGAAGATAAAGATAAAATCTCTTCTTCATTCCCCAGTCTCTACCCAGACAAGAAAAAAAGAAGTGGGTCTGTATATTACTTGAACAACTCTGCTCTAATTACATATGGTCTAGGTGTGAATTACTTGAGGGCACTGAGGGTCTGCGGAGAGAACTAGAGGACTCTCACTGTCAGTGTCACAGTTTTGTTTGTGTGTTTTCTTAAAAAACAATGTTGATCCCCAAATAGCAACCAGCTTAATAACTCTAGACATTCCATCACTAATAAACTTGGTAATGGATTTCCTCTCTCGCTCAACATTTCATAGGTTTTGCTCAGGCTGCCAGTGAAACAGAAATGAACTCTGTGTTTGCTTCTCTTTTGGCCTCTCTCTCTTTTTCCTTCATTCCTTTTTAAGTTATAGCCATTGGAGACGCTTGATAAGTTTCTCTCTTATCTCACTAAAACATCTGCAAGTGATCCATAGTAACTGAATAATCAATTAATTCTCCTGCAGAGTTCCATTTACATAATGAAAATGCAACGCGCTGATATTTTATACAAGTCATTTTTGGTCGTCTAGACTGATAATATATTGTGTATTGATTGAGGAGGAAAGCCTAATGGATCTTCTGTTGTTGAAGTTGCAGAATTACAATTAAAGTAAAATGACAGCAGCAAGCATCTATTGGGCTCATATCTATATATCTCTCTTTAATATAGGATTCTAAATGTCTGGACCTGATTAAGGCTTTGCTCTCATTTGAGCAAAAAGGGCACATATTACTGTATGTGGTCATTCACATTTGCATTGCTAGGGCCAAAAATCAATAGTGTACTGGTTGCAGACATGGCCAATGTACAAGGCTGTACTCCTGTGAAATCTGCATGACCAGGCTGCCTGTGACTTGAATCACCTCTTCCTTGGTGACCCAGGGGCCTCTCACCTGGGAAAAGGAGGGAATCTGAGCAGAGCTTAGACCAAAGGAGTGAACATGAGACTCCTGTGCCCTGTATATTCCTGTGAACTAATGAGAATTGATTCTTGATCCTTTTCCTTCTAGCCTTATATATTTATGGAATCAGATCAAAATTAATGATTTTTGCTGCTGCCCTAACACAGCAGAGAGCAAAGAAAATGGTTAAGCACGCAGGCTCTAAAGCCAGGCTGCAAGGATTCCCACCGTCGTCACTTAAGAAGCGTGAGATGCAGCACATCCTGCATGACTCTGAACTTAGATCGATCCTCATCTGTAAACAGACACGATGCTGACCTCCTAGGGCTGTCATCAGAATTCAATGAGCTCATACTTGTCAGATCCCCAGAATAAGGCCTAACACACAGTAAATGCTCAATAAAGTTAGCTATGATTACTGACAGCCCCATAAAGAAGTATATCATGGTTCTGGCTCTTCAGGTCTGGGCCTTACAATGGACTGGGGAGAGCTGATGCTCACCCAAGAGGATGACTCATTGAGAAGTGGCTATTTGCTCACTCACACGTGGTAGGTGCTGTGGTTGGAATGTCTCCTGAACACCAAGTGTTATCTCAGGAGGGACTGAGGTCATAACGAGAGGACAAAGTCAGCTTCCCTTGGCTATCTCTTTCACACTGTGTCTTCCCTTGTCTTTCCACCACACAATGACTTTTTTCAAGTCATGAAGCATCAGAAAGGCCATCCCCAGACGCCAACCCTTCATCTAGAACTTCCCAGGCTCAGAATCATGAGCCAGTAACTTCCATTCATTGTAAATTACCCTGTCTGCAGTAACAGGCTAAGCAAGTAGGATTATGTTTTCTATGGTTCTTGCTTTTATTTTTTCTATATTTTACAGTGTTTATGCATTACCTTATAATCTTAAAAAAAATCAAAATTATTACCACATTGCAAAGGGAATAGAAACTATCAACCCAGGAAGAAGCAATCAAAGTTCATACATTGATTTTGTGTTTTGTTCCCACCACGATTTATGGTAGTTTTCTTCCTGAAATGTATCATCCATGTTTCCTCCCAGACATCTCTGCATAATAACTTCTAGAAGAGTTTGGAATATCTTCAGAGCAGAAACTAAAGATTCAGAATTAAACCCAGCTATTGCTCCTTTACTTATATTCCTGTCTTCTCTATTTGGCCATGCCGCATCTTTTATGCATCAAAAACAAAATCTCAAAGATAGGGAACAAATAGAAGTAATATTGGTTTTTTTTTTTTTTCATGAACAAATTCCAAAAATATAGCTGGAGTGGAAGGAGGCTGTGTAGATGCTGATAAAGATGCTTGAGAATTTATCACTTCCTTTGTGTCCTGTAACAGGACAAGACTTCCCTGACGCTTATTCACCCCTGAGAAGAGAGGGTACAGTTTTGAAGTAGAAGCAGTGTAGCAGAGTAGGAAATGAACAATCAGAACACAAAACCCAGGATTCACAAGCACTCATCATATAAAACATAAACCTCCACCTCCTATACCCTTAGGTTCGCCTCTGCTTGTGTTCAGCTCTACACTGTGACTTGAAGAAAGATTGTTTTGATGTGTGAAAAAGGAAAAAGAAGCTAAATAATGTTTATTTCCTGATGGTTCATTAATTACCCTTTCTGACTATGGCATATGAACTGAAGTTCCTCAGAGCCAAGTTACAATTTGCATTAACTGCAGGCATAATTGCATTCTCACTCCAAAAAAAGGAATTCTCCCATGAAGACAAGAAGCATCCTAGCCTGAAAAAAAAAAACCACCAACAGAGGGAAGAGACAACACACAGAGTGGGAAAAAATTTTTGCCAGCTCTTCCTCAGACAAAAGACTAATATCTAGACTATATAAAGAACTCTAAAAAATGAACCCCTCCAAATTTAAAGACCCAATCTGAAAATGAGCATCTAAAATGAAGAGATACTTCTCAAATGAAGAAGTAGAAATGGTAAATAAATATGTGAAAAAATGTTCAACATAACTTGTCATTCAAGAGATGCAAATTAAAACAATGCTGAGATTTCATCTCACTCCAGAAAGAATGGCTATTATCAAGAAATCAGCCAATAATCAACCAATCGGGGCTGTCAGAAAAAAGGAATCTTTTCCCACTGTTGTTGGGAATACAGACTGGTGCAACTACTGTGGAAATCCGTGTGGAGATTTCTCAAAAAACTAAAAGTAGAGGTTCCATTTGACCCAGCTATTCCCTTTCTGGGTATCTTCTCTGAAGAATTAAAAGCATCATTCCACAGTGATATATGTATACCCAAGTTTATAGTGGCACAATTTGTAATAACCGAATCTTGGAAACAGCCCATATGCCCATCAACCAATGAATGGATAGAGAAAATGGATTTTTTTTTAATGCAATGGAGTACTACTCTGCCATAAAGAAGGGTAAGCTTGAAACATTTCTAGGTAAATGGATGCATCTTGAGACCAATGGAATATACATGTTTAAATGCTGCATTATTTCTCTGGTGTGAGAAAAGGAAAATGTAAATAAGGACCAAAATGTATAATATATATTGGGAAAGGGAAAAAGAATTTTCAAGTAGGAAGGGGAAAAAGAGAGTGGGGAGGGAGAAAGGAAGGCAGGGACAAGAAAAAAGACAATAGAAGGGAAAAATGGAAATGAAGATTTTGTAAATAAGGATGGGACAAAAGGTTGAAGGGAAGGCAGGGGAATGGGAGAAAAATGCAGATATGCAAGATATATCATATACAGGTAAATTCCCTATATTGAATATTATTATGTATACCTAAAATCTCCAGCACCCTCCAAAAAAAGGAGTTCAAATGTACCAGTAACTGTGAAAATAAATGAATATTTAAAAAACGAAGTACCCTACCCTAGACCATACCCCTTTAAAATGCAGATTCTTGGAATGCACAGGGTAAACTGAAAAGGGCCTAATATTAGCATTAACTATTATTGCCTTTGTTGCTCAATTAATTACCAATAATAATACTTTATATGCTTATATGATCTTCCCTGTATAGAGGACCTTAATTTTCTACTGTTTCAAATGTCACAGAGAATCTACTTCATAGTATGGGTGTCACGGTACGAGAAAACAAACAAGGTAGGCTGATGGTGTTTCTTGACCTTGTGACAATAAGCCCCAGTGAGTTTTTGAACAATGAGTCCCAGTGAAGTCCCTAAGAAGGGAGGATAGAATTATGTACAATGGAAACTGAGGTGCAAAGGAAGTGAGCAATATATTTAGGATTTTGAACCAACTGGGAAATCTTTACAGTTCAAGGTCAAGCTCAGCCGCCCTGAGGTAAAGGAATAATGCCAAAGAGTAATAGCTACCTAAAAGACACTAGAGCAATACCTCCAGAAGATGGTACCAAGAGCGCCAATGATGCTTGAATGGATTTAGTTATAATTGTTCACACTCAGAGACAGACATTTTTTCCAGAGATTTAAAAAACTTTCCCTGAGCTGGGGATGTAGCTCAGTGGTAGAGCACTTGCTTGGCATGAGAAAGACACTGGATTCAATTCTCAGTACCATGAAAAAAATGTTTCCTGAGTTTATGGGAAGTGAGGTATTTCTTGTTAGTCTGAAGTTTGTGAATAAGCTGTAAAATAGAGATCCAGGAGATGCTAACTAGCCTATATTCTAAAGAAACCTGGGAGGATACCACAGTCTGGGCGTCTCAAGAGTCAGCAGTCAACTCAAGAGTCAAAAGTCATCAGCCGAATGAGAGCATACATGGCTTGTTCCTGTTCTTTTCTTGAGGGGGGGAAGGAAGGGGTTCTTTTCTCTACTAAGAGACAAGTGAAGTTCATCATGTTAGCCATGTATACAAGAAAGAGGCTCAGATGAGAGAAGATGGCACGCCCTTCCTACTTCAGGCCCCTTAGACTCAAACATGGCTGATTTTAGAAGGCTGGGGAAGGAAGGAGATGAATTTAAGTCACTATGAAATTTTAAAAGTTCTAAATTTTGAAGTTTTTAAATGAACTAGACAGAACTTCTAAAAATGCTAGAGAGATGAAGAACTAATGGGGCCTCACTGAGATAATTATGGCTTAAAAGTAAAAAAAAATAAAAATCTTACAAATAGCTTGATCGTTCTACCATGAGTGTATTAAAACAGCTCAACAAATTGGCTGGAGAGATGATTTACACATAACGTCTTTTGTTGGAATTGAGTGTTAAACACAGACCATCTGACTTCAAACCTTGCGTTGTTGTATTCCTTTGAACGATTTCCTTCCCTTTTATCAAATAATTCACCCTGCCTTTTAAAAGGAAGGAAATGACGAGAGCAGCAAAAATTATGATTAAACTTTCCAATGCTTTTATTTGCAGCATCTCTTTAAAATCACCACTTCCTCCAATCTGTTTCTTAAGTAACCTGATTTTAAACCACGTCATTGTAGTGATTCGATAGGATTAAATACAAATGGGGGTTGGGGTGGGGACACAGCCTTATGGTGCCTATCAACTTAATAAATGAAGTTAGCCTCATCAGGCAGGTCCAGAGGCCAGCAAGGCCCTGTCGTTTGCTGAGTCAGACCCAGCACGTTTAATAAAAAGGATTGAAGAATAATGCTTGATGTTGCTCTAGTTCAGATGAGTAAATTGTGAGGACACCCCATACATTAAGTAGAACCATTCATTTCCATAATGTGATAGGATCATCCCATTGATTTCACCCTACTCTGAAGACAGAGACTTGCCTATGAAGGACTTGTCAGGGGCTCAGAGTCGCTGAGAGAAGGCGGTGCACTAAATTCTGTGCCCAAATCACAAGCCAATAGAGAATTCCAAGACTTCACTCTCCTTTGTACAGTGTATACTTGCAGTTCATGGATTCCATTTCAAAAATTCCCCATGGTTCATTGTTATTAAGCAGGGAAATTATGTGTACTTAAAAGGCATGACTGCCTCTTAGGTACGATTGATTACTAATTGAAAATATGTCGTTCTTTCCAATCTCTCCCAATCCATCTCCATTCTGCCCTGGGATATTTTCAGTCACTTAGATTGAAACCTATACTCTGCCATCCAATCTTATATTGTTGCTTGCTTATGTCACCTATTTTCTGCTCTATAGACACTGACTTATTTCATATTTTGTACTTTTTGCTCTAGAATATTGTTAAAATCCCCGATGTCATTGTAATTTCATCCAACAACATTCAAGAAATCTTTATTTGTTAAACATGGTAAGTTCTGGAAACAGGAAATGAACGTCACAGAGCCACTGTCCTCAAATAACTTAGAATCTAATAGAAGAGAGTTAAAATAGAAGGATTCTTAGTGGCTCAATTCAATTTGTATTTAAGCAGTCCCTGATAAAGCTTCTGAAAGGAAAAACCAGGTTCCTTGTCAAAAGGAACTAAGAGGCTTATGATAGAAATATAATAGCACATACCAAATTCAAAATACAAGACAAAAACAGAGCTGAGATAAAGAATGATGAAGGACATCAGTAGGCCTGAGCTTTGAGAGAACCGGCAAGCTGTTTGATTCAGGTTGAAACAGATCAGTTTGGATGGACATTGTGAACAGCAAGACTCCACAGCTAGACTATGTGACACGCTCCCGGACCGGAAGCAGAGTCAAGAATCATAACTTCATGAAATACTTTCAGGTCAGCCAGTTACAGTCAGCAGGTTATAATCATCAACTCTTCTGCAAAGCTTTCAAATTGTAAGCAGCCAGAATTAGATTTAAATGAGCGTTATTAGAGATAAAAATGTAAACTAGGCATAACTTTATCCTTTTTAATTAGGATATCACTTTACTATATATTTTGTTATACTTGGTAAATTAATCTCTGAATAATACAACTCCATTAAAGCATATTTCTTCACAATAAGTAAAAAAGACTTCATCAGTGGCGTTCTTGTTGTTCTCCTAAAACATATCTTGCCGTACAATTGTTTAGGCAAAATATGTTCATATGATACTGCGCCTCCAAGATTGAGTGGATACGTCGTACTATGGCTTCTAAGGATGATTATTTCACAATCTAAAATCTGGTGCTTCCGTGAGCCGTGCCGACGGGTAGAGCTTCCACATACAGTGATGTATCTACATCTCGGACATCACAGACCTGCACATTTATCACCACCGCTTTCTAGGAGTTGCCAGTAATACTTCCTGTTCCAACAATCAGTGTATCGTGACGGGGGACCGGTGCCTGTTTCTAGCTAGCCAAAGCCCAAGTGGGCTGGTGAGTCTGTCTGCTCGCAGGCCGTGCTGAATCACGGGAAGATCAAGGACCTCCGCTCTCTTCAGCTCAACATACTAAAGTTTAGCTCCGCGCCACCTGTGACCATCGACGTTTCTTCACTCTCTCTCAACAGTAGTAGTACGTGTTATTGTTAACTGGCAACATGGAATCTATCCATGAGAAAAATGATCAGTCACATGTATGTGAAGTATCTAAATTATGTGTTTAATAATAATGGTTAGCACTTATTAAGCACTTCATATGGGCCAGACACTATTCAAAATACCTTATAATTCCTACCTTATTTTATTTTCACATAACTTCGTAATACTAAGGCATATTTTTATTTCACAAATAAGGAAGCTGAGACATGGAAAATGTATCACTAAAGGTTAATTAAAACGAGGTAATGGCCTATTAGTGGATGTGTCTTAGTCGAGGAGTCCCAAAGAAACAGTCGAGGTAAATTCTTCCTTCTTCCACCGTTTTTCTAGTCAGTCCTTCAAACAATTAGCTAATGCCATCCAGATTAGAGAGGTCAATCTGCCGTACTGAGTCTGCCTATGCAAATGCTAATCTCTTGAAAAACTCTCACAGACATCCCCCAAAATAATGTTAAGTCAAATATCTGGGCACCCCAAAACCCAGTTAAATTCACACATGAAATTAACCATCACAAGGGTTGGGGATTTAGCTCAGTGGTAGAGCACTTGCCTAGCAAGAGCAAGGCCCTGCGTTCAATCTCCCCAGCAGCACCCTCTCCGACAAAAGAAAGAAAAGGAAAAGAAAGAAATTAACCATCAGAGGATGTCTGACTAGAAAACCTATACGAACGCCACGTGGACTGGAGTTATTAGGCAAGTCACTTAGCCGTATAGTTGATTCAATTTCATGTTAAGATTTGACCTTGTAGCCATTGACAGTAACTAGAGTTATCGTATAGTAGATTAGCGAGAGGTACGGGTTTCAAAGTCTACGTACCCAGGGTTTGAATCATGATGACTATGTAACGTCATTACCACAATAATAATCATTAAACTAGTCCATCTTTTAATCATGTGATTACTTTGTAGCAGTGATAAAAACAATAAACAAGGATAAAAACAATGGCTTTGAATAAAGTCGCTAGTATTGTTTTAAGAACATCATTAAATAGTTGCCTTATTGTGTAGCAATTGTTTTCTAGAGTGAGAAAGATTAGCTCCATTATAAAATATTCACAGTATACAAAAATACATCTTGTTACTATAATCTCATGGAAGTTTGTGATATAGTAAGAGGACAATTTTGAACATAGAACCTCACAGAAAAATAAGATATTAAGTCAGGTTAACACATAAAATTTCTATGTGCGTTTGTCCTTGAATGGTTTGGCATGTTGATGGACTCCATGGTAATCTCACACCTCATGGTTTCTTGAATCTTATGGAAATGCCTGGTTCACAGTTGAACAGATACAATAAAGCCAATTGTTTCCTTTTAGAACAATGAGAAATGTTTACAGATTTTTATCCACACACATGCACACAAGTAGATACAAATTTATTTTTACATTTTCTTCAAACTTACCTTTGAAATCATGTGCATGGACTGGTTTCATGCGTGTGTTTCCTGTATTGGATTCATCCATTTTCTGGCAAAGGATCTATCTACTACTGACTACAAGGTACCAGAATTCAAAGATGAGTGAGACAAGTCTGCTCCAGACTTTCAATCCAAGGGACAATTCGACACATGATTCCATCAGAAAGAGAAGCTGCTCCCATGCAACTCACAGGGAACGAAATTCTGATCCATGCTTTGTGGTTTGATTACCATCTGACCAGAGGTAAACCACATTTCTAAGACTTAAATTACTTCTTTACAAAGTGATAGTCTTACCAAACAATACATAAAAGCAAAATCAAACAAGAAAAAAAAGTGTGACCTTCCATTATTATTAATTCATCATTACTAATAATAATTTCATCATTAATCATTTTGGTGATATCTTCCTGCATAATCCAAGGGATAGACAGTTTAACGTTGATAGGCTCATGTCACCTGTTTATATTGTGGACCACAGTTTTGAAATAGTATTTTTTCACTCTAATCTCATTTTTCTCTCCATTCCATTCTTCAGATAAATAACACTGACAACCCTCCCACTTTCTTCATGCTCTCACAACAATAAACATACACAATAAAATATACCTACACAGACGACTTGTGTAACATTATAAAATTGTATGTTATGAAAATCGATCTGTTCTCACTTAAAAATACATTTTGGTATATCTAAGCTATCTGGGTGGATCTACTTTAATCTTCTTAATCACTGCACACATGCCATTGTACAGATACACTAAAATGCAATTTCCTCACTTATGAGCAGTTGTTTTCAGTTTTTAGCAGCTGGAAACCCTGTGTGATAAAAATCCTTATGTGTTCTAGCGCTTTTATATCCATAGGATAAATTTCCAGAAGTGGGATTACTTCATCGAGCACTAAGTGTATTTTTACTTTCAATGTATAGTCAGAATTCCCCCAAAATTCTGCAAGAAATTATAGTTCCACCAGTAATATTCAAGAGCACTCAGGACCTTGCAATCTAGCTAACTTATTCACATTTTTACCAATATTCTGAGGGGTACAAACTTATTTTAGTGTACATTTCTATGATTGGTCATGGATTTGAGCATCTTTTCTAATGCTTACAGATGCTTCGATTTGTTGTTCATATTTATTGTCTTTCCAGATGTCCTCTAGAGTGAACATAAGTTCCCTCGACTTCCTGGAGGCTACCACAGAAGAAAAGTAACCAGATGGCAAGAATTCAGGTCTCCTACCCAAATAAACTAGAACAGTTTACTGGGTTCCTTGAAGGATTTGATTTGTAAAAATTAAGAACTACTAGACTAGATACTTTCTAATGTTCCTTTCCTGAGATTTTACAGTGGTAAAAGAATCTTGCTTGGTAATTTTGTTATAATTTTTAGCATTGTCTCCGCTAGATTTTAACTTAGTTTTAGACAGATTCCCCATCTTTCACACCACTGTGTCGAAGAATCATATTAATACAGCACTATTTATACTTGACTATGAATAAGAATCACTCGGAGAACTCGTATAAAATGTGAATATTCGAATCCAGAATTGACTCAGAAAGTGATGGCATAAGGTTTAATAATCTATCATCTTTTGTGTTTGTATGTGTGAGTATTAAACTGCGAGTATTAATACTGAGGATTAAACCCAGGATCTTGCACTTCCTGGGAAAAGTGCTTTACTACAAGCTATATTCCCAGTCTTAAGAATCTATATTCTTTTTCTTCATTAGAACCCCTATGTCAGTCTCTAAAATTTATGTACCACAAACATGTAGTAATTAAAAAAATTTTTTAAAGAATCTGTATTCTTAACCCTTCAGAAAACTTTTACACAGATGGCCCAATGACCACAATTTGGGATATCATTGTACTTGTCACTTAGTAGGAGACCACAAATATTCAGTGATTAATAGATTTTCCTAACCTGGCACCAAATTCTTTTTAAATTTCTGTGATTTGATAAAACCACATAAGCATTGACACTAAAACATTTATTTAAAAGTTCCATACTTCAGCACAAGTCAGTTTTTGGAGTCTAGATAATTCTTCAGAAGTTGGAGAAAATCCTCACTCTCTAAGAGCAAGTGAGAAATCATGCAAAATGAACTCAGGCTGCCTGAGTCCCCTGGTCTAGCAGGAATTAACCCCAAGGCACCTGTGTTGTGCTTCTACTTTCGTGTCAAAGAATTCCTGGCTCTGACCCTACTGCATCAACGTCACCAGGCAGATGCCCGGATTATACAGACAGAGTTCAACTTCTGGGTCCAGAAAGCAGAGCCTGTTACAATAAAACCATACCAGAGAAAACAGCAAGGAAGAGAGTCATAGGAAGCTCCTTTTCTAAACAGAGCCATATTAAATAAACTTTCTTTCTGATAAGATGGGGCTTATTCAGGTTTATATTCTTTCCTCTAATCCTATCTGCATCCCAATCACCCTGATTTACTCTGTCACTGGGTGATGGTACAAAGGGAAAGATTGCAGATCTAATTAGCATAATATGGATAAGCAAATGAGGCCTAATCAATTATGGTTCACACTTGCTTTCATCACTCGTGCCAACAGTCGGCAAATTCACTGACAGTTCAAATGCGACATTTTTAGAAGCCATCAGTAAATCAATAACGAGTGACAGTAATTTAGATGCACACTTCGTTCTGCCTCCATTTCTGTCCAGGAGATGCAGCCTCACGGCCCTGAGACACCTGAGCTCAGCAGTCAAAGCTTCTCGCCACTCCAGTTGACAAGTGGGCCAAGTCCGTGCTGACTCTCAGCACCAACTCCCTTCACGATGGTCTGCAGGATCGTTACAGTAAGTGTAACGACTGGAAGCTTTTCCTCAATGTGACTTAGACTTTTGGAACAAGATGGATCTATATATTTATAAAGAGGTAATATGTGTATGACGCAAGGCAGCCAACCTGAATTCTCATCACAGCTCAACCACTCACAATCTTGATGTGCAATCTTAATGAGCATCACTTAATCTGTTGATCTTGCAACTACGCCATCGATTAAGTAAGGGGTGGTCTTAATATGTACCCTTATTTGGGCAGCAGGAATGAAATGCAATGTCCATAGTAAATATACATCTCATAAATATAAGGTCTTTGATGGGATTTGAAGAAAATAGTGCCAGCTTTTACAATGAAGAGAAATGATATGTTCTCTTGTCTGATATACACAGTCATTGTATTTTGTCCTCTGGTGTCCATGTCAAAAATTCCAACCTTAATATGCTTCTGCTAAAGAAACAGAGCAGAAATTTTAAAGTTTCAGTATAGTGAAATAAAACTAGAGAGGGGAAGGGTTGGAAAGAATCTTCATCATCGTCATTTCCCCAGTGTCACCTTATATTTCTCCAGGGGTTACGGTTAGCAAAGGACCTGCGCCTGCTGGGTTTACTGCTGCTGTTCATACTTCAAGAACACTGAGCAACTGCTGATCAACAAAACAGGTGAAGATGAAGACTCTCACACTCCATTTAACAATCTCCTTCCATACTTACGCTGAGCACCCTACTCTCTGCTTTGGAGATATACCCATTTACCACCTCTAGGTTCAACAAAGTAAGTGTTATTCCATTTCTGTTTCTCCATATTGTCTGCAATATCATTTTTTTCTGAAATTCACATCTACTAGAACCATAGAGGCTCTTAGCCCATGTGGTTGGTCTTACGATAATATGTGCTCAGTACACCTGTAATGCCTCCTACAGATCAAAGTTCCTCATTTTAAGTGTACACAGATCAGTCCTTCAATACTTAATTCTAGAATCTTGAGAATAGTTTTATCTTCAATTTATTTGAAGATATTCACCGAGTACTGTCTCTCATTGGCTGTTGTTGCAAAGTTGCTTTGCAACAAATAACTACCAAAGTTCAGCAGCTGGAACAATATTTATTTATTTCTCACACATCAGTCCTTGGACCCCAACTGATCTGGGGTGATCTGACTCATACGTCTGCAAGTGACCCCAGAGGCTCTGTGGGTCTTGGGTGGAACATTTTAGCTGCAGCAACTCTGCTCTGTATGTTTTCATCTTCACCCAAAGGATGACTTTCTCATTATAATATCGGAAGTGCAAGAGTACCCAGACTGGAGACATCTTAGCATTCCACATCTCGGTTCTTTAATGATTTTACCAATATGCCTTTGACCACAGGAAACCAGATGGCCATCCAAGGGGTGGAGGATTCATGCACTGCCCATAGCAAGGGAGCACTGCCAAGTTACATGGCAGAATGTATGGATATTGGAAGAGAGGAATTGAAGCCATCCATGTTTCTTACTTGGAAAACTCTCCAGTCAATTTCTACAGGAAATAAAAATGTAAATGCAAGGAAAAAGTTTTCCCATGGAGGATCTTGCAATCTAGTAGTGAATGAGACAATATTTCATAGGAATGTGAAATTATATGTAGTTTTAGACTTAAAAAAGGCTCCACAGAAGGTGTCATTTGAGATGAGATGCAATGAACATGTAAAAAGTTAACAAACAAAACAGAGAACGAGAGGATGTTCCATGATCTTCTTGAGATTTGATACATGAAAGGCAAATCATGGCCACATCCAGAAAGTCATTGAAGGATCTAGATGCCAAAGATGAAGGATATAAATGATAGTGAGTGACCAATAGACTAGAAAAGAGTCAGAATTTTTACAATCTCAATAGATATATCATTTCTACCATTACACTCCTTGTGATCAAATTCCAAGCCAATCATCAAAACCACATTTTTATGGAGAGTCTGTCTATCTCATATATCACCTACCTATCTACCAATCTATCACCAAGAAAGAAGATCCTACATGATGCTCTGCTGTTCCACAAATTGTGCCACAAAAGTGCCACGATTCTTTTGCCACTTTTTAAAGTAATGTTTCATCTGAGAGCATCTCCATCTGCCTAAAACATATTTTCCCAGCGTAGTGCTTGACTTTAAGCTGACTAGAGATATCAAACTTTCTTTCACAGATTCTTTGACATACTTGAACATTATTGAACAAATGTCAGTTACGTCTATCTCTTGAATTGTGTCAATCTGAATTGAAAATGTGCTGACTTTTTTTTAAATAACTCTCTGTGTCTCTATGCAGGCAACACAATTGGACGTGACTGGGAATATCGGTCACTTCTGGTCCTTGCAATGCTATGTTACTTCTCACACCCACATTTCTAGGATCTGACTCTTTACAGCATACAGAACCACACCTGAAAATTCTGAGGGATAATTACAATTCTTTGGGGAGTAAAGGATATAGTTTCTGATAGAATTACAGCTAATAATGTCATTAATATGATACAGTTTTATAAGTGAAATGAAAATTCCATAGGTTCGATGCATCCAATGTATCTTATTACTTATATTTGAATACTATCCAAATTCAGGTATTTATCTTGGTTGAGAAAAATGCCCTCAATAACTAATAATTGGAATTAAATGTATCTCTGTAATATAAAAGACTTTAATTTTTGAAGTGCTACAGTTACTTCTAGTAAGCCAACACATGGCTTACAGTAGATGATATGTTAATAAGAAAACAATAATGAACAAAAACAGTATATTCTACTTATTAACTGTTTGCTACTCTTCATGTGTTGGAATATATATATATATATATTTTTACACACACACACACATTATCCTCCTTAGCCCCCTTAATCATTTATGAGGGTGGTAATATTGTCATTCATATTTTACAGATGGTAAAACTGAGGCTACATAAGTAACTTTTATAGATCACACAGTTGGTAAATAGTAAAAATTAACAGAATAAAGTGGCTACAATATCCCAGGTACTAGTCATTCTGGGATTTTATAGTGAACATAACAAACAAACATGTCTAACCTTATACAATTTATTCTGTAATGTATATTATGAATTTCATAAGCAGGATAAATGCTAAATGTCTTGGAGTTCAATGAATTTTTTTCTCATATATTAACCTTTTATTCTAATTTTCAAGACTAAACTGCAAGTTCCTTATAGAATGGAAGTATATTTTCCATTTGTTACTTGTTTTAGTTTATAGCACACAGTCCAATGATGATAGATTGTGCCATTCGATACATACTTTTTAACTGAGTTTTTTTTCTATTTTTTTGAGTACCACATCATTAGCAAATCCTTGAGAAATCACAAGTTTGGAGCTATTTTATTGTTTGAAGTTGCTACTGATTCACTGTAGGGGCAGCAGGGAAGGTGATTAATTCAGGTCCCCAGGGTGTCTACAGAATTTTCTTTTCCAGGTGTTGTGCTGACTTGAATCATTGATGTTCAATGCCAACATCTAGAGAAAAACAGAAAAAGTAGGTTCTCTGGACATTTAGCACCATGCTGAAAAACATCATGGTGGATCCCACATTCTTTAGGCACTTTGAACTTGTCTCTCTTTGTATTGTACTTCAGGATCAGAAGAAAGAGGTAGGAGGATGCCTGATCTTATTAAATGGTGCCTTCCTTTGCCTTTCTAATGGATTGCCAAAAGTAGTCCTGCCTTTGCTTAGTTATTTTATTTCCAGTACTTTGATAAGTGTAATGAGAGTTAAAGGATCTTTTTTGTATTTAAAAATTATTGCAATTTCTATTGGAAGATTTAATCACTACTTATTCCTTAGCCCTTTCAAAGATGTTAAAAAGGACCAGCGATGACTTGAATTTCAGCAATATAGAGAATAAATATCTAAACATATTCTCCCAGTTCAGAAAACCTCCAGAATAAATGGCAGGGAAAATACCACATGTCCAATTTGGAAGATACTGGGCAAGTCAGGCTTTGAGGGAAATATAATCTTTGCTTATAATTAAAAAAAAGGAAAACTGAAAATTAGTAAGTTAAGTGTCTAATTTAAGACGTTAGGAAAAGAATATGAAGAAACAAGTGAAGAAAGTAGAAGAAAATAGATGAAAAATGAGACTAATGAAATAGAAAACAAGCACATAACAGGAAGGATTGAAGACCAAAGATGTTTTCTTATCAAGTTTAATACAATTAACAAACCATTTGTAAAACTTACTACAGAAAAAGAATGTGAGAAAGACAGAGATGAGAAGAAAGGATTCTAAAACATAGTAATAGGGACAAGAGGGAAACACGACCACAAATACATCAAAGATTAAATAGATACTGTGATAATTTTATACAAATAAATTGGCCTATTTAGTAGAAATTGCATTAAAAAGTGAACATTTTCACAAAAAGTCCATATAGAAAAGTACTTCTTATTTTGAACACTTATTTCTTTAATATAGTGTAGTTCATAACAGCTTGTTAAATATGAAATATCTAGAGGCTGGCTTTTAAGAGCACCTATTTTGATTTCAAGTACCCTCTGGGGCACATTGCCCCTCCTCAAGTCCATCTGGTAAACCTCTCTATAGTCTATCAACCTGCAACAGTTAATTCTGGTCATGGCAGAGGACACCCAGGTCTCTCAGAGATGTTAGTTGGTGCCTATCCTGACAGTTCAGTGTCTGATCCAAATCACTGGCAAAGCATTCTACCACTCTTGCCTATGACCACTAGTTTCGAGTAAAAATGAATGACCAGGTAACAATCTACTCATCAAAAATACACCAGCTTCAGATGGCGAGACACATGAGTCTTACCAAACAGTTAAGAAATTAGTAAATTCACACACTTTTTCACATGTTCCTTCAGAGATTACAAAATGACAGAACATTGCTTGTTTCCTTCTATAAGATGAATCTTGCTGCATATTTGAAATGAGATAGAAAGAATGAAAATCATGGAAAAATATGAATAAACCTGCTGTAAATAGGGAAGGAGGGAACAGAAGGGAGGGGAGGGGAAGAGGGAGGAATACAGGTACAAAATAACTGTGATGAATGTGATCTTTATATATACAATGTACCAATACATGTTCTTGGTTAAAAAAATTTAAAAAAAAAGAAAATTATAGGCCAAATTCATTTACATATTTAGGTTTTAAAATATTTGAATATAATGTCAGCAAGCCAAATTCAGCAATCTATAAAATGATACAGCATTAACAAATTAAATATATTACAAATATGTGACATAGCTTCAGTATCAAAAAATGTATAACATGTTACCTTATTAAGGAAAAATAAAAGCAAAAAATATAGTCAATATGGTCCTCTCAATAGATGCAGAAACTAAACTGATAAAATTCCCTGATATTCATAGTTTCTAAAAATAGAATCTTAGAAAATTCGAATAAATGTGATTTTCTTCATCCAGTAAAAGGTATATGTCACAAACTGCAGCAAAATTTATATTTCATGGTGAAATATTAAAAACATTATCTTTCAAATAAGGAATAAGATTTAAAAGAGGCTATGTCACCAACTCCAGTCAACATAGTACTGAAACCCAGACAGTTTATTTGACTGCCTACAACTTAATAAATACAAGGATTGCAATAAAGGAAACTATACTGTCATTATTTTCAGATGGCCCGACTGTCTACATAGAAAACCCAAAAAGCCACTATAAAATTAAGAAAACGCCACAGTGATTTCAGTGATAAGGTTAATCTACGAAACTCACCTGCACGGCTGGAAGGAGCATGCAAACATTATAAAATATTATATATACATAATTTATGATGATAAAATTTAAAGAAATAAAGATGTTAAAAATTGTACAGGTCAAAACCTTTGTGTACGATATTATAAATTGACACTGAAACATATTTAAGAAATTCTAAATACTTCTCAATGGAGAGATACATCTTATTCACTCATGGGAAAAAATTCCACCTGAATTATTCTTCACAATTTAATTCCAAAGGAAAGTCTACAGGCTTTGTTTTTTCCAGTTGTTGAGGATGACCTGTACCTCAGTGCAGGAGAAGGACAGGTTTGTGCACGGGGCTGTAATCCAGAGTCCTGCTTGTGTCTGACGTCACATTCACCATCATCCTTACTGTCATCGCTCCCACAGGGGCACCACTCCCTAACCAATACATTACCTACTTCATTTTGCTTTTGATTTGTGTATAAATTAAATCATGTCTCATATAACATGCAATTTGAATGTTTCACAATGTAAATATTTTTGCTACTAACCTAACTAGCAGAGACCACTTCTACCAAGACAGTGCAGTTTGGGGACAAAGACAGGTAAATGACAAAGATCCCATTTACTTAGAAACTTAATATATGGCAGATCTAGCTCTGCACATCAGTAAATAAAGTACTAATGTGGAGATAATAAATTAGCCATATAGAAAAAATAAAACTGCATACCTATTGTCATTATTTGTAAATTTCCATTACAGCTGGAATTATAACCTAAATACAAAAGGTAAAATGTAAAACTTTATATGATAATCTATTAGAAGACTTTATGAATTCAAGGTATGAACAGATTGGTTAAACTAGACTCAAACAGCAAACTTCATATAGAAAAAGTTGACAGATTCGACTGTATTAAAGTTTGCTTTCAGCAAAACCCACCATAATGTGAAAAGGGCAACCAAAAACTAGGAAAATAATTTGTAACACATAAAAAAAAATGAAGGATTTACGTGCATGAAGAAAGAACCCACAATTCAAAAAGAAAAAGACAAAATTACAGTAGGAAAATTGGCAAGAAGTCCTGACCATGCAGTTTCCACAAGAGTGAACACCAATGGTCTACAAACATATGAAATGATATTAATCTTATTGGTAATCAGGGAAATGGAAATTAAAACCTTCGTGAGATACAACACCCAAACCAAAAGATTAGCAAAAATTAAAATGTTAGACAATACTAAAAGTTGGCAAGAATGTCTAATGAGGAGTTTCATACACTGCTGATGGAATGATAAATTGGCACTATTGCTTTGGAATATAATCTGGTAATAAATATTTAGGAGAGCTGAAGATGTCATAGCCCCTGCAACCTAGCAATACTACTCCAGGAACCGTCTATAAAAATGTTCATAAAAGTGCTGCTTATAATAGCAGGAAATTGAAGCGATCAAATGTCCAACAGCAAAAGAATATATACAAATTGTGCTGTGTAAAAATTAGGTGACACTAGACAGTAAAAACGAGCGACGATAGCTATGTGCAAAAGTTTAAATTTCAAAAGTATCTAAATTGCACAGCATTCAAATTATAAAATAGACATAGAAAGACTTCATTTACATGGCAATCAAAAGGAGAAGGAAGTAAATTATATATTGTTTAGCGAGACATGCGTGAGTGAAAACAACAACACGAGATTGATGAACATAATGTCCATATTGAAGGACAGGTGGAATATCATTGTAACGGGCACACAGAACACTGTATGCGGTGTGACAGGTACACAAGTTCATTTCAGTGTTTTCCTTTAAATTCCAAGTATATGTTATATACACTCTTCTCTGTGGAAGATGCATTTCATAATAAAAATTTTAATATCATGGCAATCCCATGTTGAAAATATTTTA